>BGPR01022547.1:0-25242 GCA_013235015.1 Araneus ventricosus | reverse complement strand
CTAGCAGATAACATCAAGAAGCCCTTATATATTCTATAAAATTCCTCGAATCTAAGATTACGTAATTCTAGACCAACTGGAATGACGAGGTAACTTCCTCTTAATTGCTTCGGCACATCTTTTCTGTCTCGACGGAACTTTCAGTATCTAAAAATAACAAAACGCAGCTGATAATAAGTATAAACACGACCTTTCGTACCAAACTGCAACTTGTTTTCGTGGATGAAAATCGAATGTTTGGATGGTCAAGGTCGATCATATCCTTAATCACATAATTTATCTACCAGTATATTCGAAATGCAACGTTTTCAAAATTTCTAAATCAAACCAATCTAATAACTCTTATATTTATAAAAAATAACTGACCAACATTAACTGATAAACATTAAAACCTCGTGATGAAATATGAGATTAGAATGTTCTTTCAAAATTTTATTTTTGTGAAGTTTCAAGGGCAAAATATTAGGAAGTTCTTCCAAAAATAACCAAAGTATGGCTTCGAAATCGGACAGTATTTTAAGAAATCAAGGACAAAACGAAATTTGGATGGGCATTTGATTGATTTTGGAGTAATTGTTTTGCGAACCATCCAGATTTAGGTAAATGCTGTATCTCATAGAATGGACAAGAAATTACACTGTGAAGTAAGTTTATTGATAAAATGCTAATTTTAACTACAAATTAGTTGTGTATGCATTAAAATGTTTAATAGTAACCCCTTAATTAAAAAAAGTTTTCTAGTCGATAATATTTTTTCTTACACGAAATTAAAGAGTACGATTTGCATAGAAATATCTAGTTTTCTTATTATTAAATACCCATACCCTAAGCGGAATCTGGGAAAAAGGAAAATCAGATTTTTCAAAATTAGTCAGTAAAAATTAAATAGAACTCCGTCTTGATTTCAAAGGTTTCATTAAAATTTTCTTATAACTAAAAGAAATATATTTAGCTAATTTCTGTCATAAAATTTTTGTTTACTATTCATTAAAAATTTCAGAATCATTTCATTTTTTTACTTCTAACAGTAATGTGATTTTTTTATATTGCAGATAGTTCGTGAAATTTTCTTATCGATGCTTTCAACCAAATGTAATTTATATTCTCTTTCTAAGATAAGTCGCAACGACACCATTTTTAATACATGCACAATACTTGAGAATTCTCGTCAATTTTGAAAACAAATGATGAGTAGTGCAATTCTTTTAACTGAATATCAGATATGCCAAATGTAAAAAAAAATCAGTATGCTGTAAGATTGTGTGTCGCAAATATCTGAAACTAGATATCTCATATTATGTGCAATAATCGTGAATCACTATTTTCTATGGCATAAGTGTACAGTCGTTGGAGACAAGAATAATAGCGGAGGCTAATGTGTATTATGGTAAGAGGACTTTATAAAGCATAACAAAAGCCTTATTGTTTTTACATTCTCAAATACGAAATGTCTGTCTGTGAGCACGATATCTAACTGAAAAACGAAACAAACTATACGAATATAAAAGATAAAATATTGTAATCGTCAAAAACATCGTCCTCGAAATGTTTCGGTGAATTTCCACGTTCTGAATCTGAAAAAAACATTTTCTGAATTACATCCGTCCGTGAACACGATAGCTAACTGAAACCAGCGGGACTGGCCTCCCCGAAACTTTCTCGCATACGACCAGTAATGTGGGGTGGATAAACACCTAGTGGGTAGGTAAATATTCTTGGGGTATTTACCCACGGCCTGGTTATTTTGAGAAAAAAAATTATGAATGGTTATTTACAATGAAACATATCAAATTCATGAATTCCCCAACTTAATATTTTGCTACAGAATGATATTACGCAAGATTTCACCATACCTTCCATCTGGAGAATGTCAGAACGAAGTTAAGGTTCAGGGGGAGCCATAATTTCCGACGCGCGTGTGAGCGACTAGCTACAATTTAATTCGTAGACCGATAAAGTCAAACGCCAAATATACTAACTTAAGTGAAATAAGCGAAACGCTCGCCAACACACAGTCGTAATGGGCATTTTGAACTAAATATGCAATTTGAACACCTGTTTTTTAACCGATTAAGATGAAAATTGGGCACAGATCTAAAATTAATGTTAACATCCGTGATAGCAAGTTTTATTTATCTAAGCCAAAGGGCTTATGAGATACAAGTATGCGAGTATACAGACTGACAGACAATCAACCCTTTGACGCATTTGGCCCAAACTTTTATACGGACCTACATTCATGACGATAAAACTGTGTACCAAATGTTATCCATGTAGCTATTCAAGTTTTTGAGTTATATAGTTCAAATGACTGTGGACATACAGACTGACATGCTTTCCGTTAACGGATTTTGTCCAAAATTTAATAGAAATCTAGAAATTATGTTTTAAGACAACGTACCAAATTTCATCCCCGTAGCTCTAATAGTTTTCGAGTTATCGTGTTCACAGACACACAGACAGACAGAATTCTAAAATTGTTTTCTTCGGACTCAGGGAGATCTAAAACGTAGAGATTCGTCAAAATCTCGAATTCGAATTTTTTGACGATTACAATACTTTCGCTTTGTATACTTCGTATACGAGAAAGTAAAAAAGAACTAATTAGGCGAATAAAATTTGATATGTGGACTTTATAGGAAGATCTGCATCAAATTTTTATCTGAATCCTTCAATGCGATGACATCTGTCGATCCGTTTATTCATACGCAAATGAACGCTATAATTTAAAAGCGCGGCAAGCAAGGTGGGTGAATTTTAGTATATTGTTTTTACAGAAATTTGAGATGAGTGCCTGATTTTGGACTAAATCGTTTAATGGGCAGACTATCTGTTTCCCTGTATGTGCGAAAATGACATCTCAAAAGCGCACCAAGAAAAATAATTGAAACTTTGGAAGTAATCTTGACACCAAAATTTTAGATCTGTATAAAATTGTGGACCCAATCAATAACCGGCAAGAGTTCCATTCTCTTAATATACAATTGGTCATAAATTATTGAATCCATTTCAAAAATTATTAAAGAAAATTAATAATGTTACAACTACGTTTCTTTTTTTAAATGAGAGAGCAAATACAAAAGTTTTTTCAGATAGATGGCGCACCATTACGGTGTTCTAAATTTGCTACAGCGAGAGATTTCCATACGCAGTGCAACTCAGCAGTAGCCAATGAGCGTTTTATAGTTTCCTTTCTAAGTTTTTCTTTAATATCTCGCAAACTATTCAGTTATCGAATTGCAATGGAATTAACAAATTTAAGAGCGTAAAATTCTTTACAAATACATGCTTTTATTTTGCTTTCAGCTTTAATAGTTTCGTAGATAATGGATCTCAAAAATGGGAGATGCCCAATAATTTACGACCACCTAGACCACAGTAACGGCAGGTTACCTGTCTGAAAAAAACTTTTTAAAATGAGTTCTTATTTTTTAAAAACCCTTGTTGTAACATTATTAGTTTTTCCTTAATTAATTTTTTAAATGTGCCGAATAATTTATGACCACCCTGTTCTATGATGCATTCTACGAAGCTAAACATAAAATGATCCGTATTGTGGAAGTATACGGGAAAAGTTCAGAAAATATCATTTTTGTTGTTTTATTACCAAATTAATGACCTTATAAGTAGCCGTCACCTTAAAGGTTTTTCTCCAAAAGTATCATTACAGTTTGTTTTTTTAAGTTAATGATTGTAAAGTTTAATGTTATCTCCTGAAGTTTTTTTGTCGCAAGGTTATTCACAAGGCGTGACACTCCCCCACTTGTTAGTTTCTTCGCGGTTTATAAAACAGTGCGCTCTCTCAGTACTGAAGCCACATCAAGAACTTAGTTTTGCAGAGATCATTAGCTGCCAGGAAGTACTCAAATAAGCCTCGTATTCAGGAGACATGGTGCTGACATTTCTTGTCATCACAAGAATACATTGACACTTTCGCCCGAAATCGAACTCGCGAATGTACTCACAACACCATCCGAACAGGCTGTTCCCAATCGAGAAAAAAATTTTATTTAGAGTTTCCGTTGAATTATTCTTAGTTGCAAGAACTACGTTAATTCAATATTTTGTTTTAAAATGTTGAGACGAAATGTGTAATGAAGAAAAATGCAAAAGATGTCCCTTGGCTGGTATTTTGCCGAAACTCATTCATATAGAGAATTACAACCGTAATTATCTGTCATGAAATATTTCGTATCCTAGAAACCGCGGCGGCTCGCCCATAAGCGCTTCAGAGCTTCCCCCTGAAATTATTTTAAAAGATTGTATTTTCGTTTTTATTCTAATTGGCTTACTCTTCCACTTTGAAAATTCAGTAATAAACGAAAATGATAAAAAGTAATAAAAAATGTAAAAGGAACAAGGAAAATCAATCAAGAATTAAGAGAGAGACAAACCAGAGCAGCAGAAAATTTTGCCTCTCCTCAGAATAGGAAATTAACGCAATGAGCAACGCGAAGCGGGAGAAAAGTAACACTTTCTCCACTTGAAATTGCATTCATTTGAGCTGCACTCCGGAGCAGCTTACGATGGGCGCGACTTCCTCATTTGGCTTATTTTTTTCGCTTTTTCTCAGTAGTTCAGTGGTTAAGTAGTTTTTTCAAAATTCAATTGTGGAGGAGTTGTAATTTTTTGCTTCTTTATGTTCTTTCGGGTCCTGATTACGAATCTCATAATTGCCACCAATAATTTTTTGTTGGAATTTTAGTTATAGCCAAAAAACATGAAAACACATTTTTTTTTTTTGGCTTATAACTCAAAAACTATCAGTTTTTAGTATATCATCATTACATACCAAAATATCAGCACAAAATTAACTACAACTTAGGTCTATACAACTTTTGGAGCACTGCTTGTTTCTGAGCTGACGAGTCGCCACTGCATAGAAATCTTTTATTGAATTTGTTTGCTCATGGAAAAATTTTCGTCTTATTTATTTATATTTGTAATTATTTATTATGTTTGTTGTTTGTATTTTATTGTATTTATACTGATATTTGTATTTTGTATTGTATTACTTATATCACTTTGTATTGTATTATCTAATTTTTTGTATTATATTGTATTGTATATTATTACGCTAATATTTATATTGAAATTTTTCTTCCCGCCTACTTGTGACATGCTTAACAACCTTTCGATAAGCAGAGTCGGCGTGGGCAATAAAAAAGAGAGAAAACACCACAATTGTCAATTTGTGTCAGAATTTGCATTCAGTTGGTCAGCTAGAAGAGGTCTAAAATTCATACACGATTCTCTCCAGTATACGATAGACATAAAAGCAAAACCTCGCCACATTATAGAAATATGCAATAAAGTCGAAAGGAGAACACTCTCTCTGGCTTAGTTAATTACACACTCAAATTCTGAACTCATTGGTTTGGTTTGGGATGATAAATAGTTATTTTTAAAATGTTTTCTTAATGTGGCACCAGGATGTCCTTCATATATGTGATATTAGTCGTACGTGAGTTATTAAAATATTCATACTGACTATTCACAATCGTACTGTTTTGTTACGCACGTTTATGTAAAGAAAAAGCATTGCTACAAAATTCCGTTAATGACAAATTTAGAATTATTTATTAACATTAACGAACAAATTGCACAGAAAAATAATTAGTATCAGCGATAAGCGAATTTTTTTAATTTTAAAATGGTGTAAAAATACTCTTTTTTATCTTATATGATGCTCCAATGTTATCGAAGGAAAACGTTAAAATGCTGATTAATTTTTAATAAATTAAAAATTTAAATCTGATTTTGATAAATCTTTTCTTAGTGAGTACCAACTACCCAAGAAGCAACTACGTGCCAAATTTGACAGAGCTAGATTCAATGGTCTGTCCTATAGAACACTTTGAACGATTTTCGCATCACGCATCACAAAATTGGCAGACAGTATGCCAGCCTAAACATTATCCTGTTAAACAGTGATTGCAATTGAGAGAAATCTTGCCAGTCAGTTTACTTCAAAAAGCTCAGAAAGACTTTTTAGCTTCATCCATTATTTTTTTAACAAAAATTATGATCTCAATATAATTAGAATAGTTGATACGTCATTATATGATTAATGATGTATCATGTCACTAGGCACATACTTAAGATTAATGCGTCATCTCTTTTTTTAACTGTGTGCATACCTACAGTTATTGTTTTATTTAAAATTAACCCAAATTTTGCATGGATATTCCAATGAAGTATAAATTATTAGAGGATACGTTCCACTCTCTTTGTTAGTTCCTTTTTTTATGACCTTCATAATTTCAACTTTGGAGACGACCGCCGATACTTTTTTGTTGATGAGAAAAATTTTAGCTGACAAAATATAAATATTTCATCGCATCTTAAAGAGAAAGTATATCCAGATATCCTAGAAACAAGTTCAAGGCTTTTCGCTGTGATTTTGTGTTGCTAAGAGTCAAATTTCTGACTTTTTTTAAACACTTTATTTAATTTGACTCGCTTCATGTTTGTAAGAATAAAATTTTGAAGTCGAATTTTCATTCATTTCCTGATGTACTACAGTTTAAAAATTTTGTACACTTACGTATTCAATATGAAAGTATGCTATTTTACTCTGTATTGAACTTAAAATTGTTTTATTTAACACAAGTAAATCGAACTTAAGGTAAATTGATTTATTTAACTAAATTTTTAACCTTGGTTCCACCTGGCCCCTGAAAAAAATGGCTTTCAAGTTCGCTTAATATTTATAATGATGAATTATAAAATAAAAACTAAAAAAGTAGAAAATAATTAAAACAAAAATGCTTCTTTTTGAAATAATAAAAGCGTATTCTTAAAAACTCTTTTTATTAATTTTATTGTTATTTTCTCGAATATGAAGTATAGAAATAGAAGGAATTGTAATTGCCAATGAATTCGACCTCGAAATTTTGATCAATCTCTTCGATATAGACCTCAACAAGTCTGAAAAAGAGACAATTTTTTGAGTTCTGCTTGGCTGTCTTTTTGCGAACATGAAAATTCAGAAATGGAACGAGATAGGAAGATGAAATTTTTTATTTGGTGGTTTACACCAAAATTGTATATCTGCATCTATATTTGGACGAAATCTAATATTCTAAATCTCTCTGATTGCACGTCGGTCCGTCCATAAGAAACTGGAAACGATTACTCACAAACGCAACGACCTAGATGAATAAAATCTAGCATAATTTGTCTCCAAAATTACAGATGTAAATCAAATTTTAGATCCAATCTATCGCTGCGTTAACTGTATGTCGGTAAGTCTGTTCGAGTGTTTGTGAACTCGATAATTCCAAAGTAATTCATGTGGATGAGTTGTAGAATGCTATTATAGATTAGTGTCAGATAGGACCGAATCCTCCCAAGGGAAGGTTATTGTTCTAAAATACCACTTCTCTTCACTTAATGATGAGACTGGACGCAAGGCACATTGTGTAAGCATATATGGAAATTGAGGTGAGAGCACTCAGCTGATTTTTAAAAATTGTGGACATTTTAACAGTGATATTGGGACCTTTTGGATTTCCTGGCGACTTTACATGTACGAAGGTCTCGAATTCAATATAAAATGTTCTTCTTTGGTTCACTTTGGAGGGAAAGAATTCGTTTTGTCATTGCAGTTAAGAACATGTTACAAACTTTTTATTTTCATCAGCTTTCAATATTATTTCCGCCCTGCAGGATTTCGAATTTACGCAGCTTTGCCTAAATATACCAGTAACTGTCATAACTTATATAACACCTCAATAAGTTATATAACACGTTTAAAATTTTCATTATCGATTTAGCATGTACCAAGCCCTAATATACAGTGGAACTTTGAAATCTGTTAATTTGTAAACCTGGACCCCTCCTAGATCACCGCGGTCCCATCTGTTATCTAAAAGCAAGCAATCTAAAATAACAAAATTCAAGATTATGTTGATGAAAGTTCAGAGAATGAAAATGTCTCTTGTTAAACATAAAAGGTTCTCAATTCATTGTACTTCTTGGTGATGACGCAGAAAACATCCTTGAATATTTATTAATGCGTAGGAATTATTTAATACATGGAATAAGACGATTATAATTTAATGCATATAAAAATGTAGCTATTTTTTAATACACATTAATGCGCTGTGATTCCTCAAAGATCGTGTCTGTGGAGGAAGCATACAGACTCTCAATGAATTGAAAGCAAGCATAACACGCCATGTTGCCGCAATTCGTCTAGGAACCCTTCGCGCTACTGCTGAACGCGCTATAACACACTCTTAACATGCACTTGACGCAAATGGAATTCACATTGAACATATGCAGTGATTAAATGAAGTTTTGTGTTTCCAATTTATGTTTTCTGTTCTTCATGCGCCCCTTTCTCACGTGGTGGTGGAAAATCGAACATTTTTTTTATTGCAGATTCCCCATAGCCCATATAACGAATACTATGCCAAGTTTCATACACACCAGTCTACCAGAATGGACTCTACATAGGTGTAAATAAGGTTACTTTAATCATAACCGCCCTGTATAATACGTATGTATTAAGATGTACTTCTATATAATACGTTATTTAATACATGTTAATTATACGTAGTGATGACGCAGAAAATATTATTTAATACATATTGATGCATCATGCAAGTTTTATTTGGTGAAAATAATTTAAACACAGCGAAAAGAACGAATCTAACTATAAACAAGTAATAAAGTGTTCCTGATTTTTTAAATGTAGTCCGCTATATTATACAAGTTCTTTCTATCATAAAACTCAGATTCACATAGCATGGCAATTTTTATGAACCTGACAATCCCGTAATATTGGTGTTAACTATATATATTTGTGTGAAAAAGACCACTTCTGTTTACTTATAAAACATACACAGAAACCCCTTGCATTATGTAGAATCAGAATCAGATGGCTGATCTATAGGGTTGCCATACGTCCCGTATATACGGGACTGTCACCGTATTCCACTTCTCAATCCCGTATCTCTTCTTGTCCCGTTTTCTCGAATGAGAAGAAATAGAAGTAATATTGCATATTTACAAGTAAGAAATGTCGGTATTGGCAACACTGAGATTCTATTCAACCAGTTTGCATATCTAAATGATTATTTAGAGAAAAATAATAACAACCAAAACTGCGAAGCAACTATGAAATTGAGGATGAAAGAGAAATGGCTAAAATATTTTGCAGATACGAAGTATATTGATCGGGAGCCATGTCTGTACGGTAAAGTCTGTAAATCTTTGCGAATACGTATTTGCCATTCCAGGCTACGATGCAGATGTACAGAATATTTGCCATAATTCCAACTCAACGGCTGGACGAAAGTAACAGATTGTCAGTGGAGCCAATTGAAGCAATTTTGATTTGTCGTTATAATTTTAAAATGACTTGCGCCAATTTTATATTTAAGTGAAAGAAGAAAATGATATAATTAAAAAAGTAAACTCAACTTTAAAAATGACTGTGCTAAAAATAATTAGCCTTGCATCATTTTTATTATTCTACCTATTCATCTATTAACTTGCTTAAACTTTATTGATTTTTTCAGACTAAAATAAAACATTTCCTACCCACTTCTTTTATGTTTTATTTATTTAGAACTGAAATATCCCGTATCTATGATTGGCAATTATGGCAACCCTACTGATCTAGCAATCCTACTATTGAAAGTGACATGCAACATCTTCCTTCTCATTAAAATTTTAAACTTGGTTATTTGGAATTAATGAATATTTAAAGTCAATACAGGGTGCCGAGAATTCTTGAACACATTGCAGAAGTATGTAAAAAAATATCTAGGAGAAGTGGCGTTAATCGATGTCCCGTATTACTAACACGGCTCCTATGTTTTGTTTCAAAGCGCTGTTATTCCCAGAATCTAATGGTTGGCGTTTGGTATGGGCTGATGAGGATTGTATGAGATGTTAATGTTTTGTGTGGTTTTGGGTCATTTTTGGCACGTTTACTTCTGTAGTATCTTTTCTAATGATCGTTGAAAAACAATCAATGCACCATCGGATAGAACAAACAATTTTTGTTCTAATGAAGTTTGTTTTGAATTTTTAACATAATTTACTGAATTTTGAGAAATTTTTAAACAATAGCCACTTTTCATTTATATTTTTAACTTTCAATTCTTATTTCTTTGCTTCCGACGTAATAATTACGCTATCATTTTCAATTTTTTTAGGTATAAAATTTATCCCTGCTTTAAAAGAAGAATTGTTAAAATATGTTTTCTCCGATTTCCTATGAATTTTTTTATTGATCAGTTCAAAACATTTTTTCTCGCATATCCGAATCGACGAAGCTTTCGTCCGACCCAGGGTTACTCTGCGTTCCCAGAACGCATTTCAACTATCCGATTGGCTGACTGTATCAAGCGAAACTCACGTCATACTCTCGATCATTTTATCAAGTCAGCTAATCTTAATTACTTCATTTTACTGATCCAAGAATCATTTCATTTATTTGTTTTATACGTTTGATAGTCGCGCATATATGCTGATATCTTTAGTTAAAAGAATGTTCCTGCGTGTACTTTAACTAAAAATCGATGGTGAAATCAATATTATATATACATGTTTTGATTTCGTTTTCAAAACTTTGGGCTTTTTTTATTTTGTTGAAGTCATTATACCACGGGCAAAGCCGTGAGCGTACTGCTAGTATAACTATATAGATTACTGTCAGAGATAAATGCATTTGCATTAGCCAAATATTTTTCACAACCGTGCAAAAAATATTTAATTTTGCAAATAAAAATTCATTCTGATATTGAATAATTTCATGAAACATCTAACATCGTAGTCTAGTGGAAACTTTTATTAAGAAAATGCAAGCAACAAAATATGACAGAATTCAATGAAGTTAATACAGATATATGAAACATATTTTCAACTAGTTCTTCCAGATAACTTCAGACTTTGAAATTTCATTCTGAAAAGGAATAATATAATATTAATTAATAACTAAATACAATTAAAGCGTATTAGATTGCATGAATTCATAAGAAATACTATTTGGGGTCTTTTGCGAATTTAGTAAGAATGCTAAATCTTGTCGTTTAATATAATAGTACTTGATAATCAAACAAATACTTAAGTTAATGCTAATGAAAAAACATTTAGATATAATAGTAAAACGCAGAATTAGTAGAAATTATGTTCTATTTTTCCTTAAACTTAAACCTATTCTGTTATTACATTTTGCCAACTATTTGCATCATCAGTTTAATTAGTAGTGGCTGAATTATAGCTCACGCGGCACTTTCTTTTCTTTTTATTTATAACATTTATTTATTATCATAGTTACTTTTGTTCATCATATTATATTTTTTTGTGGCAACAGTAGGAAAAAGTAGTTCCTTGAATTTAGTTCATTTTTCCGATGTAGATAGATTTCTCTCGTAAAGAAAGGAATAAAACTTTTAAATGGAGTATTCGCATTTTTATTATTTGATATGACAAACAAGCTAACACTAAGCTAATATTGCTTCTTTCATGTTTAAATAAGTAGAAGCCAGCAAATAAATATCCAGAAATGCCGTTTTTGCATTTTTTGGCCAAGATATTTTATTACAATTTCCCATGCTGAGCATATTTTCAATAAATTATTTTCACTCTAAGAATAACATGCGTTGTTGTGTTTATACGTTTTTATTTAATATAGCTCCTTTCGTGCTTTTAAAAATCGAATTTCTAATCGATTTTTCACTCATTTCCCGATGGATTGAAATTCTGTAATTTTGTACAGTTCTGTTATTATCAATTAATCGATTGAGGTACTTTCTGGTAGTTAATTTGAGGAAAATTGATGCCAAGATTGCATAAAAATTGTAATCTTGAATTATGAAATATAATGAAAACTAAAAAGTAGAAAATAATAAAAATAACAGATGAATAAACATCTTTTATTAGAATACTAAAAAGCAGAAAATAACTTTTTTTTTATCAAACTCGTGATAGTCAAAAAAAAATTATCAAAATAATATCATAAGATTGAAAATTCCTAAACATTCATTAAATGTTGTAAATACATTATAATTGAGATTAAAATTCGAGATGATTAGAATATTTCTATTAGCACTTTACGCTTTTACAGTTGAATCTCCAATTTCAACCACTGTTTGAACCTCCAAACTTTTGATTTAAAAATTATTTTCTACTTTCCTGTACACTAATAAAAAGTATGTTTTTCATAAACTTTTTTTAAAATTCCATTATTTTTATAATTCTTTCTTCCTATCTATCTAAACAGGATCAGTTATTTTAGAAACCCTATAAGTCACCGAAAGTTAGTTGTTGGGAAATCAAAGAAAACAGTTTTCCAACTAAATTTAAGTCTCAGTGACAACATTTTTGTGTCAAATTAAACTTCTTTTGGATGCCTAATTAATCTTGACTCCTGCAAGTGCTCTATATCCACTAATTTATTAGTTATTAATCGTTAAAATGCCTTGATTATTGGGTTTCTGTATGTTATGAATTAAAAATGTATCCGTGAAGGTGAAATTATAGTAATAAAACTGTTTAGAGCCAAAAACTATTAGACTACTAAAACTATAAGAACAAAAAAACTATTAAAACCAAGAACAATTAGAACCAAAAAACTATTAAAACCAAGAACAATTAGAACCAAAAAACTATTAGTAATACAACTATTTAGAGGTTCTTTATTTATTTATAAGAATAAAAATGGAAGATATCCGGCATCAATAATAAAGGAAAAAATAATTTATCAAATGGCTTGTCTTCGTGATCTGGATCACTGAATGTCTCAGTTGCCCAGTTAATGATACTATTGTAAAAAACTTTAAATTCACTTGGAGTGCAATCTAACGATTTCTGGAAGTTATCTATCTTATTTTTGTTTATGCAAGAAACCCGCTTGGATTGGCCGACGCAGGAAGCTCAATAAGTTCCCCACTGTTGTTTTTGGGTCGAAACGTACAATACTCACTATCCTGTGTTAAGGAGTTTCTCACGCTGTCTCTCTACGTCTAAAGAATCGATTCTTGCAATAAGTCAATTTCTAAAAATAGTTATTTATGGGGTTTCTGAAATAACTTATTCATTTTCAGTCTCGTTCATTTGGCCTGTATTAGTCTTTATCTCTTATATGACATGCTGTGCTTAAGATAACAAACTTGAAACGAACATTCTATAGCATTAAATTATAAAGCCACATTATGCTCTCGGAGAAGCAGGGATTTGTACTGACCTTAAGGTTCAGGAGGACAGTCCTCCGGCTTGATGCATTTCGAAGAGAATACCTTGTGTTCGAGCAGGACGAAACCTTCTTGGCATTTGCAGCCTATGTTCAACCTTCTGGTGCACTGTTCAGGTTGGGTACGAGGGGTAAGAAGGTAGCAGGACAATGGGCAGTCATCAAAGGGTCCGTGAGTTTTATTTACAGGGCAGTTTTGATCTAAATCAAAGAAATCAAGCCTGTTAAATGATATATAGCTATTAAACTCCATTTAATATTGCTATAATATTCACAGCAGTTTAAAATTCACGTGATGGTCGATCCCTCTGGCACACGATCTTTACGGGATCAAATGGTTTTCCATCTGCCATCCAGGTTTGAAAACTCTCGAAAATTTGCATGTGAAATTAAGTCCATCTTTGAAAATAATCGTTACTGAGAACAATCATTTTTACTCAAGAAATTATATACATGTAATGATTTAACTTTTTATCTTCTTTAAATTAATTATTTTTAGCGCTACTTCATTTTCAATTACTTCTACTTCAATCTTAAAGAACCACACTTCTACTTGAACTTCCAGAGTCAGGAGTTTTTACCGGGGAGTCTCCCTCTACCGAGTATTTAATCTCTCTGCGCATTTTTAACTTCACTTTTTTTAAAAAACACGTAACCTGGCTGCTCCGACGCGCCACTTCGCGCTTAACTCTTCAATTCTGGTCATGGATATTCGTTAAAATATGATTCATTAACCTATTTAAAAATAACCTGCATTATCCTCTAAGAATGAATAAATCGAATTTGTTTAACTACTGCCTTTTATTGAAGCAGATTGTGTACACCTCACTTTAAGAATAATGTTCCATACATGCATACAAATTACGGCTATTAGCTGTTCCGAAAAATGCCAGCTTAATCGAAGTTCGAAGGGCAATTCTAATTTAAATTAACACAAAACAAACCATGGTATGATTGAAAACCGACACCTCATCATACGAACAACTATTGATTCAAACCAGTTCTGTTTAAAGACAGTGGTTGTTCTTCCAAGTTTACTTCTTCATAAAGCATCAGCTTGAATTAAGCAATCTCAATAATGAAAATACCGAAGTTTATTATGAATATTCATCCTCATATACATAGTTACTTAAATAACTGCAAAAAATAATCAAAATATAGAAGACAGGAAGATGGAAAAAAACATAGTACAGTGCGAAAAAACCATAAAACGTACAAAAAAATAGTTGCAGCTAACATATAGGAAGGAGTACTTACAATAAAATAGTAAAACTGTAGAAAATAATAAAGCCAGAAAATATTAGTAAGCAACATATGTGTCATACACATCTTTAGTAAATGAAGAGATTAAAACAAAAATGAAAGAAAGGAAAATATGAAATTTGGTCAAATATTTTAACAAATTAACAATGTATTCGAATTCATCATATCATTTCGATATGAGTCATATTTAAGAAAAGAAATAAATCTTCTGTAAGGCCCTGAATTATAGAAAGGATAAGATACTATTATATTTGTGTCAGTTTTGTTTGTAATCATCACCAACAAAATTTCTACCATTGCAGAAAACAGTGTTAAACAAACTTGTTTTTCATTTCAAGAGATAACAAATATGCTATTCTTTTTCCTGAATCCCTTCTAAGGTGTTTTAACGTGGTAAATTACATATAATTAGAAGCTTTTAAGTCAGTTTAAAGTTCCAAATTTCCTATAATTATGCTATTATTCAGTGTAAGCCAAAAAGAATTTCGCCTTGTGACCCACAAAGTGAGAGCGTTTGAAAGTGAAGTGCGAGTCATTTTATTACATTGGTGTTTTCATCAAGTAAATTCGCATTATAGCTTCAGCATTAAGTCTTGCCAAAAAGCTAGCGTTCAAATAAGTGAAATGAGTGAAAATGATTTTTCAGTTCTTCAAAAAGTATGTCAGATAGAACTGACTAAGAACCAGCGGGAGTGGCCTCCCCTAAACTTTCTCGTATACTTTTCAAACATTTGTCATTTCCCTTCCCCCTGCGTTGATAAAAAGTTCGAACCAACTGTAACCCAGAATGCAATGACTATCAGAAGGTTTTTCATTGTTGATTATAGTGATAGTAAAATATTGAGGTGAAGAATCATATTCAAAAAGATACGTATGTATTAAAATTTCGCAATATTTATTTTTTATCAAACTCTAGCAATGCAAGTTCCGCGTGCGGAGAAGAAAACAGGAGAATAGCTTGCGCATGCGCAGAGATTGCTTCCAATACGCAAGTAAAACGAGACGCCCTAAATGTTTGATTCCATGTCCAAAATTTGATAGAAACCTACAAATTATGTTTAAAGACCACATACCAAATTTATCCCCGTAGCTCTAATAGTTTTCGAGTTATCGTGTTCACAGACAGACAGACAAACATAATTCCAAAATTGTGTTTTTCGGACTCAGGGAGGTCTAAAACATGGAGATTCGTCAAAATCTCGAGTTCGAATTTTTTGACGATTACAATACTTTCTCTTTGTATATTTCGTATAGGAGAAAGTAAAAAAACGGCAGTTAAATCTTTTTTTATTTAACCCTGGAACGTTAACGTTACTTCGGGTTTGAATGAGAAAAGGAGTCATTCCGACTCAACGTTACCGTTCCAGGGTAATTTTGAAACAAATATTCAATATGTGTGTCGCAGTGCTAACTACACATTAGTCTGGCTGTGTTATCATCCTCGATTCGGAACAAAAACGACACAAACAGTATACATATTCTTTAGGTGCGTCGTTTCTTGTCCTTTACGCCGACGTAAAACATTACTGAGAAGTATCAAAGGACTGTTTGAGAAAAAAACATTATGAACCCTAACTCCTTGTAATTTGACATAAAAATATCAAATTGCATGTTGATTCCGTTTAAAATATTATAATATTTGAGCCCTCTTCTGCTACACGATACCTCGAGCCTTCAAACATTTTAAAATTAAGACTTTGTGTACCAGACAGGACTGACTCATAATTTTCGCTCAAATGAGCTAGGCATGATATTTATTAAGAATTGTAAATGAAGATATAGAGCAGTTAAAACTCTGACACACTCTGATTTTGTAAGAAATCGTGTTTTCCGTTTCTGTATGATACCTAGGTCAATTTAGCAAAAATTGTGGGTTGCTTCATCCTAGCTTATAACATTTGATTTGAGAAAACTACAGACGGATCAAAATTTCCAATAAAGATTTCCCGCATGAATTTGTATCGCAACAATCTATATCCATATACGGAAGGCTGCATTCTTCACGAATAAAAATCCTAACCTCGGATGCAAATGCAGGCACATTTTAATCAGGTGGAATATTAAATTAATAGAACCTGGAGAAAATTATCCAATTTTATTTTTTTCCAAAAAAAATGTTTCTAACAAAAACCTTTATGCTTACTCATCGATTGATACAATGACGCCCAAAAATATGCAATACAAGAACACAGTTTTTGTTTTAATACCATGACATGCTCCATTCCGCCAAGCTAGACTATTTTATTCAAACTGAAATAGTGTGCCAAGTGAATATGCAGCTGAGCTCTGTCCAGTGTCGTTATGGTTACTTGCAACACAATCAGAGGCACGAAATTATCACAATGAAGCTTCAAAAAGGAATTAACGTTGCGGAAAGTTGCATTACAACCATTGTGATTGCTACAATGACTTCATTGCAATCATTATGATTGTTATACTGTGAGTGTGTCTCGCTTTATGTGGAAGTTCTTCCTAATCACGCTCGTTGAATATATGGTTGCAAGTTCGCTCTTTATATCAAAACTTTTATGAGATTTAATGTATGTTATTTACAAAGTGAAATCAGTTTTGAAAGTCAGTTTTAGATTGTAACACAGAACATGGTTGAAGAAAATTATCGGCAAATGATATTAAAACCCTCTGAGCGGTTAGCTATTTTGATGTACTAGATTTAAAGTCTTAAAAATTTGCATTCAATGTGAATAATTGAATCTTTATTGCGTTTAATAAAGTCTCCGAAATCTTAAGAATATTTTATCAGTTTAAGACATTATACATACGAACATGAATACATGCTTTTGAACTCAATATGAGAAACGGAAAAATACGTGTAAAACGCTTGGAGGGTTAACATATTAAGGTGAAACATGCATTGGCAGCCCGAGGCCCGGGCAAACTGGGGTGCCACAATAGCGGGAGTGTGAAAGAAAGAAAAATGTTTTAACAGACTTGAGAAATAAAGCCGCATAAATTCGTTGAATATATTATATTATATTCAACTATTCGTCTTCGGCAGCCAGCTTGTTCGCCGGAAATATAATTTCAATTGAATCTCTTGTGTATAATTTGATATTCATGGTTCCCTTAACAAAGTAATTTTAAATTCCAAATCGTGATAGATATTTAAATCATGTTCTTTCGGTAGCTTTCCACATATTCTGTTCGTTGTCTGCATGAACGTCTTTAATGGATGGATTCCAGTAACTGTCTATGTCTTGTATCATACAATGGCATCATCTTCACTCTCTTATTCCTCTTGAAATGCGTTTGATTTTAACTTTAAAATGGTGCGGCACATTTTACTTACAGCAGCATGTTAGCTGAATGAAAATATGCTGATTAAAACATATCATTAAACATAAAAAATATTACCTTAGCTTTCAACAATGCAAGAGAAGCGCGGAAATAAATATTTGTTTAAACAATAAAAACGGTTTGAATTGCTCTGTAACAATGAAAAACATTGTTGTAAATTATGCCATAAAATATTTTTTAAATTTATTAAAATTAGAGAAAAAATCGTACGGCAACTTAATTGAAAAGGTAATTTTTTGCACTTTCAGGTCGTGTAAAAATAAGTTTTGTGCTTTAATATTTTCGAAAGTTATTAAGGATCAACGCCGAAATTTCTCTTAATTTCTAATTAATTAAAATTTCAAAAAAGTTCTCCATGTTGCACATTCCCACCCACCAAAGCAGGTTTGTATCAAATTTTGTAGCTCTAGCTCGAGCGGTGTGCCCTGCAGAGCGCCAGCACATAGACACTTCGACACACACATTCTCCTTCACTATTAGTAGATATAATTAGTCTCACCATAATAGTAAGTCCTATTTGCAAATAAAACAAGCATATTTCTAAGTAAAAGTTTGTTTGACATTTAGAATACAGACATGAAGGAATTTTAAAAAATACGTTGGTTGGGAGGGCCGCCATTTTTTTTGTCTTGCCCAATTGATAATGTTATTTCGGGCCGCTTCTGGAAGCATGCGACATTTGAAACTCGAATGCAGCGACAAATTGTACATCAAAAAAGTTTAATAAAATAGTTTTTAAAAAGCACTTTCAGAAGAGCGCGAAAAAGTAGAAAAACCTTCTTAATTTAAGTTTTCTACTTTTTGGTCTTTAATTTGTAACTCATTTTCATAAATACTACGAAGAATCGAAATCAATTTTTTTCTTAAATTCACTAACAAGTGACGCCACTAGTATGTAATAAAACTTTAATTGAATTAATAAATGAATTGATAATTAAGTTCTGAAATTATAAAAAAGTGTATTGTCATCGAGAACGCACACGTGTACAAAGTCTCAATATTCTAGCACGTTAGAAAAAGAGTTAAAAATCGTCTATAAAATTCCATCTTTAAAAAAATGAAACAAGTGAAGTTAAAATGAAAAGTGTGTAATAAGAAAATTCGGTGCATATTAAATGATTGAGAAGAAGAAATATCGAGGAACTCTGCGCTTAAAATAAATATTGAGACATTATTTTTAAAATTAAATCTTGTTGAGAATTTTTTGTATTTTTTAATGTGAATTATTTATTTATAAGGACAATGCAGGACATTATTGTCAAAATAGGGGCATTTGTTTCAAGCCAATAAAAAAAGTCTCAATCCGGAATGTCTAGTCACTGCAGTCAGAGCAAAAGGTAATTCGCTAAAGGAGGTAAGTGGCGTTGTGACCGGGGGGACAAGGAGATACAGATGCCCCGGGCGCCAGTTTTAGGGCCGACATGGAATCAAAACATTACTGCATTTATGCCATTTTTTAAGCAGAATACGATTAGAGAAAGTGAAAATCATACCATGTCTCAGGGGCCACCTCCGCTTTCTAAGCAAATGACGACTGGGATTTTTTTAAAAATCATATTCGTTGAGCGCCACCTACCCTCGTTACGCCATTGGCCATGTGGATAAAACGTTAATGTGTTTGTGGCACTTTTTAAAGACAAATACTATAAGGAATCGAAAAATGCCCTGCCCCGGCGCTGTTTACACAAGCTAAACCACTAATTTTGACAGAAAGGGAGGCGAATAAGTCATATTATGAGACGGGCGCCACTTACCCTAGGTACGCCACTGCAGAAGATTGTGAGAAAGAAAAACCCACATAACATCAGAAAATGCATAACATAAGAATAACATAAAGTAAGATTGTTGTAGTACAAATGTAAAAAATCTGGGTTTGAAACATACGGAATTATAACAGAAAAGCCATCATTTTTACACTTTTATTTAACTTGACTTATTCCATATTTGTAAAGAGAGAACTCTTTAATCGATTTTTCACTCTCTGATATGCTGAAGGTTAGATGTTTTGCACATTTTTGTATTCACGACGGCAATACAATATTTTAATGATTTCAAAACGAAAATCATAGTGGCGAAAGTCCGAAATTCATCGTTTGGAGAAAATAGCGTTTCAAACGCTCGAAAGTTAATTATCGGTTAGTTCAGATTAGTTAGATCAGTTGTTAATCAATTATGAATCATAAATTAGGAACTATAAAGTAGTAAACGAAATTTAAAAAATTCTGCACTATTCTACATTATTAAGAATATATTTTTAAAAATTGTTTTATTTAACTCTTGCAAAGACAGGGCATTTCCTTCACAATATTTCAACAAAATACATCTAAAATTTTTCTATATATCTTTATATTGAACGTTAATTAATTTAATTCATAAGCTTGATTTTCATAGTGGACTTAATGTTTACCTTACTAGAATATTCATTATCCCTACTTACGAATTCAGGAGGTAGATATGATTAATTCGTAGATTTTCTTTTCATATCTTATCTTTATTACTAAAACCACAAAGGGCAGCAAATCTCAAATGTTTTGAACACAACAACTTACAAAATAATCCCTATATTAATTAATGCCATTAAATTATTATATTACTTAATTCTTAAATAATTTAAGTATATTTATCTTGGGGGAAAAACTTACCTTCTTGCGCCACAGCTACCACAACCAACAAGAGCAACGAAATCAAAAACTTCATGTTTGCGAACTTTTTCTGGCCAAAACCCAGAACTAGCAGATAACATCAAGAAGCCCTTATATATTCTATAAAATTCATCCGATCTAAGATTACGTAATTCTAGACCAACTGGAATGACGATGTGACTTCCTCCTAATTGCTTCGGCACACTTTTTCGATCTCGGTGGAACTATTTGTTGTTCTGACGGAACTTTCAGTATTTAAAAATAACAAAACTCATCTGATAATTAGTATATACATGGCCTTTCGTACCAAACTGTAACTTGTTTTCGTGGATGAAAATCGAATGTTCCGATGGTCAAGGTCGATCATATCCTTAATCACATAATTTAGCTACTAGTATATTCTAAATGCAACGTTTTCAAAATTTCTAAATCGAAGCTATCTAATAACCCTTATATTTATAAAAAATAACTGACCAACACATTAACTGAAAAACATTAAGACCTCGTGATGAAATATTAGATTAGAATGTTCTTTTAATATTTAATTTTAGTGAAGTTTCAAGGGCAAAATATTAGGAAGTTCTTCCAAAAATAACCATAGTATGGCTTCGAAATCGGACAATATTCTAAGAAATCAAGGACAAAACGAAATTTGGAGGGGCTTTTGATTGATTTTAGAGTAATTGTTTTGCGAACCATTCAGATTTAGGTAAATGCTGTATATCATAAAATGAACAAGAAATTACACTGTCAAGTAAGTTTATTGATAAAATGCTAATTTTAACTACAAATTAGTTGCGTATGCATTAAAATGTTTCATAGTAACCCCTTAATAAAAAAAAGTTTTCCAGTCTATAATTATTTTTTCCTTACATGAAATTAAAGAGCACAATTTGCCTAGAAATATACAGATTTCTTATTATTAAATACCCATACCCTAAGCGGAATATGGGAAAAAGGAAAATCAGATTTTTCTAAACTAATCAGTAAAACTTAATTAAAACTCCGCCTTGATTTTAAAGATCTCATTAAGATTTTCTTATAACTAAAAGAAACATATTTAGCTCATTTCTGTCATAAAATTTTTGCTTACTAATCTTTAAAAATTTTAGAATCGTTTCATTTCTTACTTCTATTTTTTTTTTACATTGCAGATAGTTTGTGAAATTTTCTTAACGATGCTTTCAACCAAATATAATTTATTTTCTTTTTCTAAGATAAGTCGCAACGTCACCATTTTTAATACATGCACAAAACTTGAGAATTCTCGTCAATTTTGAAAACAAATGATGAGACGTGCTATTCTTTCAACTGAATACCAGACATGTCAAATGTAAAAAATATCATTCAAGCTGTAAGAATGTGTGCCGCAAATATCTGAAACTAAATATCTCGTATTATGTGCAATAATCATGAATCACTATTTTCTGTGGCATAAGTGTACAGTCGTTGGAGACAAGAATAATAGCGGAGGCTAATGTGTATTATGGTAAGAGGACTTTATAAAGCATAACAAACGTATTATTGTTTTACATTCTCATATACGAAATGTCTGTCTGTCAAAACGATATCTAACTGAAGAACGAAACAAACTAGAAGAATATAAAAGATAAAATATTGTAATCGTCAAAAACATCATCCTCGAAATGTTTGGGTGAATTTCCACGTTCTGAGTCTGAAAAAACCATTTTTGGAATTACATCCGTCCGTGCACACGATAGCTAACTGAAAAAAAAGATATAATTAGGCTAATAAAATTTGATATGTGGTCTTTATAGAAAGATCTGCATCAAATTTTTATCTGAATCCTTCAACGGGATGACATCTGTCGATTCATTTATTTATACGTAAGTGAACTCTATAATTCAAAAGCGCAGCAATCAAGTGGATGAATTTCAGTATATTTTTTTTACACCAAAATTTGAGATGAGTGCCTGATTTTGAACCAAATCGTTTAATGGACAGACTATCTGTTTACCTGTATGTGCGAAAATGACATCTCAAAAACTCATCAAGAAAGATAAATGAAACTTTGAAAGTAATCTTGACACCAAAATTTTAGATCTGTGTAAAATTGTGAACCCAATCAGTAAACGGGAAGAGTTCCAAAATGCACATTCCATTCTCTTAATATACAAGTGGTCATAAATTATTGTACCCATTTCAAAAATTAATAAAGAAAACTAATAATGTTACAACTACTTTTCTTTTTTCAAATGAGAGAGCAAATACAAAAGTTTTTTCAGATAGATCGCGTACCATTACGGCGTTCTGAATTTGCTACAGCGAGAGATTTCCATACGCAGTGCTACTCAGCAGAAGCCAATGAGCGTTTTCTAGTTTCATTTCTAAGTTTTTCTTTAATATCTCGCAAACTATTCAGTTATCGAATTGCAATGGAATTAACAAATTAAAGAGCGTAAAATTCAACACAAATACATGCTTTTATTTTGCTTTCAGCTTTAATAGTTTCGTAGATAATGGATCTCAAAAATGGGAGATGCCCAATAATTTACGACCACCGCACTGCAGGTGACCTATCTGAAAAAAACTTTTTAAAATGAGTTCTTATTTCAAAAAACCGTAGTTGTAACATTATTAGTTTTTCTTTAATTAATTTTTTAACTGTGTCGAATAATTTATGACCACCCTGTACAATGATGCATCCTACAAAGCTAAACATAAAATAAGCCATATTGTGGAAGTATACGGGAAAAGTTCAGAAAAGAACATTTTTGTTGTTTTATTACGAAATTAATGACCTTAAAAGTAACCGTCACCTTAAAGGTTTTTTCTCCAAAAGTATCATTACAGGTTTTTTTTAAGTTATTGATTGTAAAGTTTAAAGTTGTCTCCTAAAGTTTTTTTTTTGTCGCAAGGTTATTTACGAGGCGCGACACTCCCCCACTTGTTAGTTTGTTCGCGGTGTATAAAACAGAGAGCTCTCTCAGTGCTGAAGCTACATCAAGAACTTAGTTTTGCCGAGAGCAGGAAGTACTCAAATAAGCCTCATATTCAGGAGACATGGTAATTTGGACAATTATCTGTCATGAAATATTTCGTATCATAGAGCTTCCTCCCCCCCCCTGAAATTATTTTAAAAGATTGTATTTTCGTTTTTATTCTAATTGGCTTTCTTTTCCACTTTGAGAATTCAGTAATCAACGAAAATGGCAAAAAAGTAATAAAAAAATGTAAAAGGAAGACGGAAAATCAATCAAGAATTAAGAGACAGACCAGAGCTGCAGAAAATTTTGCCTCGCCTCAGGATATGAAATTAACGCAATAAGTAACGCGAAGCGGGAGAAAAGTAACCCTTTCTAAACTTCAAATTGCATTCATTTGAGCTGCACTCCGGAGCAGCTCACGATGGGCGCGACTTCCTCATTTGGCTTTTTTTCGCTTTTTCTCAGTAGTTCAGTAGTTTTTTAAAATCCAATTGTGGAGGACTTGTAATTTTTTGCTTCTTTATGTTCTTTCGGATGCTGATTACGAATCTGAGATTTGCCACCAATAATTTTTTGTTGGAATTTTAGTTATAGTCAAAAAACATGAAAAAAAATTCCGTAAGTTTTTTTGCTTATAACTCAAAAACTATCAATTTTTAGTATACCATCATTACATGTCAAAACATCAGCACAAAATTAACTACAACTTAGGTCTATACAACTTTTGCAGCACTGCTTGTTTCAGAGCCGACGAGCCGCCACTGCATAGAAATCTTTTTCTGAATTTGTTTGCTCATGCAATAATTTTCGTCTTCAGAATTTTAACTTTAACATTTCGAACTTTACTCTCAGATATAGATTTACATCTGATAATTTTCATTTTATTGTTTAAAATTAAAAGGTTGAGCTTACTGGGTTTCAACATTCAAAGTGCTCTCTCTTAGAACTAAACCTGTAGTCTTTCTTTTCTACGTGCATTTTAAGGCTACTTACAGATAAGCCATTCCGATTGCAGCGAAACTGTTTTGTATATTAGAGTTTTATTCGACGATTTTTACTTTCTAGCACATGAAGTATCGAAAGGCAAAATATTGTAAAAGCAAAGTATGATAAAAAAAAAAATCGATCTTGAAATTTTGATGAATCTCTACGTTTTCGATCCCCTTGAATTCGAGAAAACGGCCTCTGTTCGAGAATATAAATCTCAAAACACAAACGAGTTGGATGAATGAAATTTAGTATGCTATCTTTACACCCAAATTAAAGACCTGTGTCAAATTTTGAACGAAATCCGCCAGTAGGAGGTCTATCTGTCTGCCCATGAGAACACAATAACTCAAAAACATAGCACACCATATGGGTGAAATTTTATTATTTTTTATCAAAAGAACTATAGATGTTTTTTTCCAAATTTTGAAACAAATCCATCAACGGCTTGGTTATCTGTCGTTCCATCTACTCCAGGAATGGGCAAAATTTTTAGGGGCGTGCCAAAAAAAAAAAGTTTGACGGACCAATATAATTTATTACAGAAACTCAATAAGGACTCAAAAATTTAAAAAATTCTTTAATACTAATGCGATGGATGAAGCTGTGATTGCATTTTTAAAAGCTATATTTTGCTATAAATATATGATTTCTATAAAATGCATATGTAAAATTTTTATTATTATAAACTGCTATTACTATTTTTCTGGAGCGAGCCGTAGTTTGCCCATCACTGGACTATTCGTGTTTATGTGAAAGTCACAGATCAAAAGATTGATGAATTTCAGTCTAAACATCATAATTTTGTTTTATTCACAATTGTTTTTTCTAAGATTTTTTTCCTGTCTCTCTTTTCTAAATTGTATCTCAGACTTCG
>BGPR01022546.1:0-17951 GCA_013235015.1 Araneus ventricosus | reverse complement strand
AACACTCATTTTTGCATGGCCCATATTTCACGAAAAATATCCGGGCAAGGATATCTCCTGAATATATTAAGAATTAATGGCACCCCCAAAATTTAGGTATGTGCATGATTTAGGGAAATAATAAATTGTTTCCGCGTTCGATATAGCTTAATTTATGCGTTTGAATGCAAATGTGATTCCGGATGGGAAAGAGCAAAAGCAAAAATTCACAGAATTCCTAAATTCACTTTGACGATCTCTTCATGCAAAACAGCAAGCGAGCGTGTGCATTTCTGTTTTCTAACGATTTAATAAAGCTCACTTTTCGCAGTGGAAAGAATTGAATTCCAGCGTCTGGTTTTCAGAGGCGCTTTAAATTTCAAAAATGAGTCCGCTGGAAAGTTTGGATCATTTTTCGTTCCTTTGTTCAGTATTCAGCGTTGACTTTTTTCCGATAACTCCGAAAAAAATTAATTAAAAAATGTTTGCTTCAGTATCATTTAGATTTTTTTTGTTTGTTCACTTGGTTTAAATATTTAATAACCAGAATTTCATTATGGTTTCTATTTCTGACATACCTTGCATGGTGTCTTTTCAAAGACTCATATGATATTGGTGTTTATAAAAAGATATGAAGTAAAAAAAGATATGCGTTGAAGCGCAAATATTTTGAATGTTCTAAAGTGAAATGGAATAAATAGATATTTTCGTTCTTGCATGCTTAATTTTTATCAAACGAAGTAGAAATTTTGTTTAAAAAGCATTCAATCATTTTTCTGTTATTTTTGTTTACAATCAGTAATATGCATGGTCAACAAATGGTAGAAACGTACATCCTGAGTACAAAATTTTTTTCTGCAAATGCTCATTAAATTTTTTTTCCGGATATTGCACATATAATTTTTGAGTTTCTCTAACGATATTTTATAATTAAAAACAAGGGCATTTACTTCTGTATAACAGCGTCCAGTTACCTTAAGATTTTTTTCTTCAGAATTATAATCAAGCACCATATTTAGTAAGCAGAACTGTATCTGGTAGTCTATATTTTATTTTTAATTATGCGCAAAATTTATTTAAACAGAGCATAAAATACTATCAAAATTTCAATCACAAAGAAAAAATAGTTTTACATTGCAAAATGGGAAAATGATGATAAGATTTTCGAAATGCACAGAATGATTTAGATTTTAGATTTAAGATATATTAAATTACTCAACGTCTTCACAGATTTTTCAATCTAGCGTCTTAATTTAATGTTTAATTTTAATGCTTTCCTCATAACTCTTAAATTATGAACGATTGTCTCATTTATAGGTTCCTTCTATATAGTATATGAAACGATATTCCTAAAGTTGAAGTGTGGTTCAGCTTGAAAAAGAGCAATCAGTCGTAGAACCCGAAAATACTTTTCTTCCAATTCAGATTTTCTTGAATAAGATTATGTAGATGATTGAAAAATAGATAAATGTTGCCTTTCCATGGCCATGGCGGAAAATCTTATGCTTAAAGGCAGCGCGTGTTAACAGGAAAGAGTTACATTGCAAAAAGTGGACGTTATAAACACTTGGAGAGCTTAAATATTCGAAGCGGGAAAAGTACCGAATTTGAAGCTCTAGAAATAGTGTGACTCTTGCGAGTCTAAGTTAAAGTAGAAGTTTATCGTAGGATTGAAGTAGAAGTGATACATTTATAATTAAATATTAGGTAGGGTTAAAAAAGATTTATTTTAAAGACTATTAACTGCATTATTGTACATTTTAAAAATTATGAATAGATATTGTGGTCAATGTAAATAAGCACATATTTTTCATAATTATTATTCAGATTGATTAAATGACGATGCAATTTTTTTTTCCGAATGCGCAAAAGCATTTAAGGAAAAGCATTTTTTTTATGGAATTATCTACCACTGCTTTGCATAAATTTATTGTTTTGTGCAAATTTAAATGTACTTAGATTTAATAATATTCTTTCAATGTCCAGAAGGGATGTTCAGAATGTCCCTTTAGGCGCATAAATATGAGAGTTGTTTTGTTATTTGCTGTTCATGCGTCAATGCAAATGATGCTTCACCTGTGTTTATACATTCCCAGGTTTCAAGTGTGAGTTTATTTCTTTGGAACTTCTGAGTGATTCCGTACACGACAATGTTTTGTTGTAGAAAATTATTAATTCTTTTTTCTTACAAATTGCCTTTAATAATATCTGAAGTAAGAATATAAAATAAAAAAACAAAGTTTTCTGGCTTATGTGCATTCATTTATCTTGAAGTTCAAACAAAAAGTATTCAATAAATCTAGCGTTTGAATGATTTCTCTACATTTTTCTTCGTTTTGCTTTGAAACACGTTTTGATAGATT
Organism: Araneus ventricosus; assembly: GCA_013235015.1. NCBI lineage: Eukaryota > Metazoa > Arthropoda > Arachnida > Araneae > Araneidae > Araneus > Araneus ventricosus. The sequence goes on along the minus strand of BGPR01022546.1, from coordinate 15,609 downwards.
CCAAAGAATGAAACGCTTACGAAATATAATGAAATATGAGCCTTGATTAATCGTGGCGAATTTCGCGCTTTTTATACACATTACTTCCCCCTTTTAATAAGAACTACAGTCGGAAAGAAAGAAAATCACAATAAATAATGAAAAGAAAATAACTTCCAGAAATTGAAGTGGGAAGTACAACTCTCGGAAAATAAAACGATGAAAAAAACTTTGCATTTCTAATTTTCCATCTTCGATAATATATTGGACCATTTTGAGCTGTTAACACAGCAAAGAAATTATTTCTGCAGAATTACGCACTTTGTTTCTTTTTTGGCGATATTTTTCATCCTTTGGCTGCTTTGCATTCTTCTGAGCACTTCTGCGTGCCACACGAAATGGTGTCATTTGTCAAACCAGGAGTAAATGGAAATTATCCAAGCTCGCCAAACAGCGATTTAAAATCGTACCTTTTTATTTTTCATCATTTGAGTACGCTACATCATATTACTTAAAATAAAATCGAGTGCAGACCCATTTTTTACACTTTATATATATTCCGATTTTTTAATTTTTTACGTATTCTTACGGTTTAGCACTTAACTGAGACAAAGAGAGCGCAAGTTATCATGTGTAAGGTGGGATAGTATTACAATTTATTTCTCTGAAAGGCGAGTAACTCTAATCTTGCGTATAAACTGGTGCTCAATATGTTGAAGGAATTTTTAAGTCTTGAAAATAGTTCAGTAGATTTATCGCTGGAACATGAAATTTTACTCAGTCAAATTATTCATTACGGGCACGAAAAATGCCTGGAAGATTAAGATTTGTTAGAAAAGTAAAATTGTTTTACATAAAAAAGTAAACGAAAGTAGCTTAGTTGGTTTCATTTCTTGAGGTCTACCGTATTGCCATTAAAAGATATACAATGATACTCTGAAATATTTCAAATTTAACAATGAAATGTAAATGTGTATTTTTGTTTTGAATAGCAAAATTTAAAGAAATTCAATTGCATAATTATGTTGTTGAGAATAATCCTTCTGTAAATATAGATATTGTTCCATGCCCATCCAATTTTTTGGTCGCTGTAATGGCGTCAGGTACGGGGGCATGGGGCGGCGTTCTGTATATATAACTATCAGCATCATATGTAAAATTAAATAAAATTTTAAACATGCCTTAAAATACTTGTTTTTCATCATATATATATATATATATATATATATATATATATATATATATATATATATATATATATATCATGAAAGTCAAAAATATTAAAATAAAATGGAGAGACTGTAGTAAATCGGTAAAAGCGTATAGATGCTCATCAGGGTAAGTAAAATCTATACGAACCGTTAAAAAATTTAATGAAATCATAATGTTTTCTGCAAATAAAGGACAAAGGGAATAACTGAACGCGTCATGTAGTGACCGGATGTTTACGAAAATATCAAGTTACTTCTGAGGTTGGGGGAGTTTCGATGAAGATTAGGAAATCGATGGAAAAAAAAGGATGAAAGCGAACTACATTGAGGAAACGATGAAGATTAAAGAAATTACGAAAAAAGGAAAGGAGTGTATTTAAAAATTAATGTGTAATGTCTTTTGCATTTCTGCTATGTTTGTTTCGTATTTGTTATATATATATATATATATTAATAATATTGTGGAAACTAAACTGAATATTAACACTTAACTGAGTATTTATCTGAAAATTTGATTGCGTTATACAATGCTGAATATGTGAAATCTTACCCTTCTATATGTTGCATCTTATTAACATTATTTCTAATTATGTTTTATTTATATTATATTTCATTTTATTTATCATTTACCTTTTTGTATTTATCTATATTTATTTATATTTTTATTATTTATATTTTATACTCTTTCTATTATTATAGATCTTATGTTATAACTTCTATCTATTTTTTATTCTTCAAATCCTACTCTCACTTATATGTTCCAAGTATTTACAAACTTCGACGTTGTACTTTCTAAATTCTGTTTTATTTTTAGATTTCACACTTTTTAAATTCCCTTTAATTGTATTTAAATTGTTTTATTTTTTCCTCATGCTGTTGGCAATTGTAAGAGCCGGGTGTCTAAAAGCCTCAGCCGTCTTTCCTTGATTTGTGTTGTCTTAGCGAGCTTTCGTCCGATTTTTTGTAAATTGCTGGCATAATCGCTGTGGTTTGGTCACGTTCCTTGATCATGGATAATATGCATATTGCATTATAAAAGATATAAAACCTATCAAGGAAATAAAAATTCATAAAGAATGATAATCGTATTGATTCGAATAAAAATTTATTTACTATAAAAACATAAATATTTGCTGCTATTCTGCAGTATGAAGTTAATACTTGTTTAACCCTCTCACACAGAGAGAGGCGGTCCCGGATAGTCTAAAAATTTCCCCTTAACAACGGCGAAGGCCGGTCTGAGACGGTTGGCTTCTTTTGAGGGGAGGTGAGGTTCTGAGAGGGCTTAGGGGATAAGCATGGTAGGGGTTCCAATTATCCTTGCCAACCACAGCCCATTTCAGTGCGCTTTAATTGAAGGTTATAGCAAGGAGTGGGGGGGTAAATGACCACCCAGGTTGGGCAAGTCCAATTCATGTCGTTTCTTCCCAAAAATGTGCGGTTTTAAAGGTACTTGAAGAAAAAGTTCGCCTCGGGATTAAAGAGTTAAAAAGCAAAACTTTGCTTATTATATAAAAATGTTACTCATAAAATAATTCAAAAGATTTTATTCGCTGCTAAAGAGCATTTATATCGTCATATTCGGTACTGTATAGACATATTACTTGATTAACGAAGGAAAGTAAGTTCTTTTCTTTCTAACTGCAATACCAATTTTATTTCAAAGAACAGAGATTATGATTCCAGTTTTATTGAAATATTATTTATATCTCCATAGACAACGTAAAATAGTCGGCTGTAAAATAATACTTAAACGCTACAAAAGCATTATTTAATGCACTCGAATTTACATGAAGTAGGCATTTCACGAGCTCTTTTATCCAAATTGCATATTTCAGCAACTCCTTTATCCAAGGCTAGTTAGTATACATAAATTCATCGAAGTAAAAGTGCACTGTCGAAAGAATATTTTCTTAGAAATTTGAAAACATACGAGAGATTAGGGCGTTAAAAGCTTTCTCTTATATTCTTAAAAGGGCCATAACAGTAAGGTAAATTTTTAAGGTATGCAAATATTCTGCTATTTATTTGCCCAAAATAGATACAAGAAGAATTTTTCGTCGAGATTTTAGTTTAAAAAATATTTTCTGAAAGTAGTATCCTTGATTTCACTCATAAGTTTTAGTTATATTTAGCAGTTCGGACACGTTTGGAAACATATTTTTGTTTGCGTTCCATTGATAAATGCATATATTTAAATTATTTGATCAAATTTGTATGAAATTATGAAAGGAAAAGAAAAAGGTTTTGATGTTGGAGAGAAACTATTCCAGTTTATTTTAACATAGTATGATAAGCATGCCGATGCAAATGGAATGCAAGGTTAAATTAATATGGGGAGAGAAATAAATCTAAAGTTAAAAATGATTTGTAGGCTGCGAAGTCTGTAGGAAATATAGATAATTACAGAATTAATATCTGAAGCTGTGAAATGTTTTTTTTTGTTTGTTTCTTCAAGATATCTTTTCTCTGTCCACCTCCACTTAATAGAGAAATATTTTTATCTGTGATTACTCTTCATTTTAACTCAAGGCAAAAGCAAAAAATTATGCAACTAACATAAGAACTTTTAAAATTTGAAATTTATTAATTGATAAATAAATAAGTTTGTATGCATATTTACCAACGTTTTCAAATTCTCTATAAAATAGCAAATGTTTGAACTCCACATCAAATTGAAATCGTACTGGATTACTTTTATCTTTTATTTGCTTCTTATTACGTACCATTTCGAAATTTGTGGTGAAAATAAAAGAAGATGTTTTCTTATGATTAATGATGTCAGCATTTCAAATTCAAATTTAAGGACTCCGATTTTGTCCTGTTTTTTTCCAATTTTAAATGAATTTGGTTCATCATAATCTCTTATTTGAAAATTATAAACTATAATGCATAAAATCAACATTAAATTATATCTTATTTATCAACGCATTGGCTGGAATGCAATTTTAAAATAATGCTTTTGTACTTTGTAATTTCTAAGGACTTAAATGTATATGGTTAACACATTTTTAGTGCTATCTGTATACGAGTCCGTATCTATTAGTTGTTCAGGATATGCTTAGCCAGCTAGGACGCGCAAGGGTGTGTCCGACACCCCACGCCACGTGAAATGTGAAAAGTACTGACTTCCCTTGAATTGAAATGAGTCAAATCCATGCTATCAGCCTTTAAGGTCACATTTAACATACGGAACGTGTTTCAAGAAAAATTTTATTTATTTTTTTTATTGGAATTCACAATAAGGGATGTGAAACACCATCTTGCGCGTCATCGCGTCAGGTTTCTTCATTCAATTGTATGATCGCATTCTGGACAGGAAAATAATGTTGTATCGCCATTTAAGATTCAGTGAGGAAACAAGTGGATTTAAGAACATGCTATATTTCTAAAATGGAGATTTTTGCGGGCACAAGACTTTTATACTGGTTAATAGTGTAAGGGAAAATGTCAAAAGTTATATTATTCTGGAAGTAAAGTAACCGTAGTCAGCTGGATCAAGTCTTATCCACTTACACAAAAACTATTGGAGGAAAAGCTTAAAATTGTAGAAATTATTCTGAAAATTAAAAGTGTATTGCGTCCTAAATTTATTAGATCTGAAGATAAAGTCCATCAAAATTCTTATTTGGAGTTCTAAAAAATGGTTTCCTGGGTACTTAAGAAAATTAGAAGCAGTATTTTCCTTTCAAAATTGTAAGGAAAAGGTATTATAGTGATGAATCTATACTAAAAAAAATGTTGAAAACATGCATGTAAGAAATATACTTTTCTTGTATGTTCGAAATGCGCTCAATAGTATAATGTATTATTTACTAAATTTTTCGTCTAAAAATGTGTTCTTATTTAAATAAATCTATTTGCATAAATCATTTGAAACACTCATAGCGAACAAATGTTGTTAGTTTTGCTGAAATAGCGAAATAACGAATTGGGGTGTCGCACATCCCCTTGCGCGTCTTCGTGTTACTTATTCGTAGAGCGAGTCCTCGCGGATTAATTACACTGATGGATGATTACATTGATGGATAATTAACTAATGATCGTCTACACTAGAAAATCTGTTTCTTCGAGGACTCATGATGTTTTATTGTTAAAAAGTAAAGAAAGAATTTAAGAGTAACATTTTCTCGGTATGGTGCTGTTGAAAGATGAGTGAATTAAATACTTCTCACATGCAGCAAAGAAATAAGACAGATTCAATAATACGGGTTGTTTATAAATTATTGGACCCATTTCAAAAATTAATTAAAAAACCGCTATAATGTAGCAACTTTGTTCTATTTTAAATATAAGAGTAGTTTAAACAGTTTTTTTTCAGATAGGTAACGTGCCAATACGGCGTTCTAAATCTGCTGCAACGAGAGATTCCAAATGTAAGTGTCAAAATGGCTACCGTGCAGCAGACAGCATGTCTCCGGTTCAACGAAAGCAAATATATTATAACAGTTCAAAGACATTTTCGCTTAGAGTATCGAAATTGTCAGTCTCCAAGTAAGAACTCCATGTATGAGTAATTTTAAAGGAACAGGAAAGGTGCTGGATGACTATCGGTCGCAGGCGAAGTTGCTGAACGGGTGAGAGAGACTTTCACTCCTTAATTGCTTATATTAACGCTTAAGGGAATTATTACTTGGAATTTCGGTGCTCTAAGCCAAAATATCTTTGAACTGTTACAACTGATTTGCTTTCGTGGAACCAGAGATACGTGCCAGATATGCCTTATTCTGCAAGGTAGCATTTTTGACACTTACATTGGAATCTCCAGCTTTTGCAGATTTAGGACGCCGTAAAGGCTGGTTACCTATCTGCAGAAAAAACTATTTAAACTACTTTCTCAATTTAAGAAAACGAAGTTTCTACATTATAGAGTTTTTTTTAAAATTAATTTTTGAAATGGGTCCAATAATTTATGACCACTCTGTATAATAATTCAGCAATTTGCTTTATGAAATGTAATGTTTTTACATTTTTTGGTGGGTTTCAATATTTTATTTCCATTTTAAAACAGTTTAATCTGTTTTGAATAAAACATGAAATGGAATAATTATATTTCATACGAAGTAAACCTAAAAAACACTTCGTATTTTTCGTATATTAAAGAAAAAATATTTAAATATAAAAGACTTTTATATTGAGAAGTAATAAATCGGAATTTTATTCTTTCTATTATATCAGTAACATAACATTATTTTTCGTGCATGTAATAGCATAGTTTCATTTAGTATTTTATAGAACCCATTCAATGATTTAATTCTAAATGCAGATATGTATTTATTCATTTTTTATAGTAAGAGCGTTTAGCTACAAAGACTGATAATCCTACGGAACAAAATATTTCATAACATTCAATTTAAGTCAAAATTTTCAACTATTAAAGCTATAAAAACATGAAACAATGATGATACATATGAAAATTCTTTATATATTTCATTACGCCTTTAAGACTCTACATTATCTTACTTATTGTTTCATAATTTTTCTCAGCTTAGTATCAGAATCACCACAGGTCTATTCATTTATAAACCATATCATTCCGAAATCTTAAAATAAACTGGAATTACATACTGCAGATAGCTGGGCATCTGTTTATTCACTTTTTACAGTAAGTCCCTGATAATCCTACGGAGAAAAATATTTCATAAAATCTGATTTAATTCAAAATTTCAACTGTTAAAGCTATAAAAGTGAAACAATCTTGATTCTTATGAAAATTCTCTATATCATTCATTACAATTTCATCCCCTTAAGTCTCGTGCCCACCATATTGACGTGCATCGAATTATCGCATTTTTAGGCTTATAAACGAAAATTTAATCATTAATTGGCTTTATAATTTGACACAAAAATTACGTAGAATCCATAAGCATCTCAAGTGTCCTATGCCTTCTGAGATGAATGAAAACGACAGCCCCTTTCCATCATCTTATTAGATAGGCAGAAAACAAAATGCTATTCTTAAAGCGTTAAATCTCGACATTTTCTTACTTATTATTTTATAATTTTCAACAGTTTGGAATCAGGATAATCACATATTTATTCATTTATAAACCATATCATTCCAATTTATTAAAATAAACTGGAACTGTCTTTGAATCAGGAACGCATAAGCGCTCTCTTTATTACGTGGCTTTTAAAGAGGAGAATGAAACGATCATTCCATGTCCTATCAATGAATCTCCCGACTGAACTCAACGTTCCAGAGATGGTGATTTGTGATAATGGCTTTTCCAAGTGCGCCATGCAAGTCAGTAACAATTCCAATCAACCGTGTGAGAGCTTTCAAGGCGTAGGAAAATCCACCGATGTTTCGAGAGTCATTGAAAGCCGAATAATTGAAAGGGGAGATTGTAAAATTCGGCTGGTATATGGATTAAGGAAAAAAACCAAAATGTTATGCATATATGGGACAGTTATAAACCGTATATCTTCTAATAATTTAGAAGATTGATAATTCAGTGTCATATTTCAGTTTTGGGTAAAATTAGAAACATTGCTACTGAAATTGGCTAAAGTTCCTGCATAGGACGCAAACTTTGTTGAAAATAAAGCAAGCCATTTTGGCATCGAAAAATTAATAAATATTAAATTTATTTCGAAATTGAAATTTGATTATATTCGATACTATTGTAATATAAGTGTGGATTTTATTTTTGCAATGATAGGTCTTAATCTGCTCTATCGTAATATTTTTGTTGTTTAAAATGGGATAATAGCCTAATAATGATTGATTCTTTATGCTTCTCATGTAATTGAGAGAAAAATAAACTAAATATTATTGCATAAGTTAAGTTTTACATGTATATAAGTCTAATTTTTAACAGCAGATAATCAGTCGCAATGTAGCAGAAAAACTTAAAATTGTCCATTATTTATATCTGGACAGCTTTAACTATAATTTTAATATCGATTTTAATGTTGTCTCAGAATTATATTCCATTTAACGATAAAGAAAATGTTTTATACATTTAAAGGAAGATTTTATACTTTGAATACCAGTTTTAGTATGCACCATTATCTGTAAGTTTTCGAACATGGATAATCCCTTTTATACTCATTTTCAGTTAAACATATAGGTTTTCTGTAAAGAAATCATTTCTGTATGTAATATATAAGAGATGTGTAAAAGTATTTAGATTGTCTATATATCAAGCTCATCATCTAACGATCATCACGTTTCAGTAAATGCCTGAAAGAGAAAAGAGAAACCAGAACTCGTTAATCATAGTTAATGGATATGTTTTGAATTCAGAAAAATGTCATTTTTATACAAAATTCTTTTTAAAAATCATTCAAAGTCGTTTTGATGATACTATGCGAAAAATATTCTTATTTAATTACAAAGGTTTGCACTCCGGCTTTAATCCACTACTAATTTAATGAAAATTAGTAGAATGTTAAAATAATATCAGATTTCCGAGAATTCAGCAAATGTTTTCCACAGGAGCAATCAAATTAAAATTATAACAAGAAATTATAATAAATAAAAATTTATAATATAAACTTTAAAAATAAAATTTTATTTTTATAAAACAATATAAATTCCAGCACGATAAAATAATACTGAAAAAAATGGTATGTACTTATTGCAAATTCTTTTTTACCTAAATTAAAATTATATATAACTCAAGAAGGAATTTCTAATTAATGATTAACCTAACAAGACAAAACTTTTTCATTTTCATTCCTTTCTTTGAAAAATCGTAAACCATACCAGATAATCAAACAGTTTTCTTACTTTTATTTTCATTCTTAATTGCTTTTTAGCAATTATTTCCTGGTATTAGTTTTTTTCCCTGTGAAGAGGAAACAACATTTTTATACATATTTATTATCAGCGATATTGTTTCAGAATTTTTTAATTGTACATCGTTAAGTGAAGATTGTCTTGCATTATAATTTTATTATCAGCACAAACTTCTAATTTAATTCGAGGATACCAATATATTCTAAAGTAATTATAAAAGTTTTTATAGAATACAAGATAACTTCATTATTATTGCAAATTTATATTAAAAGCAATATTTCAGCAAAGTTTTTTCTTGCTGTTCATTAAAGTATCTCATTAACGTATTTCATTTAAATAAGCAGGATGTATATGCTGAAGAAATGGTATAAAGGATGATTTTAATAACCACTGAAATAGTTTAAAATGGTTTTTTGAGTAATATGAATAATGTTTTAAAAATAAAGTCATATTAACAAGTGCTCGAACTTTAAACATTTTATCAGTCAGATAGTAATTGTATCTAGCAGATTCACTCAAACCTGTTTTATAAAAAAACGCATATATTTGTTTTTCATTTCATTTCTAAGCCATATAATATTTTTCATATCTTTTATTTTTTGCGCAATTAAGTGCTAGCGTGCATGGAATAGAATAAAGAGGGGGAACTGATAAAAGTCCACCGATATAAGAACACTTTCGCGCCATAATGGAAAGAACTATTTCCATAGGAGACTGGGGATAATTAGAACGTTTCCACTGAATGCGAAAGTTATATTGGAATCAGGAACACATTCGTCATTTTGACAACTTTATTGACAAAACGATCTGAAAGGTATCGATTTTAAAATAAAAATGCAAATTCCAGAAGCGAGAGGGAAAAGTTTGGTGAAAACGATAAAAATGCCACGGCAGCCTGACACATAGAACCCCTTCATTTCAGACCATTTCAGATTATAATGAGAACCAAGCGATTAAGAATTTTCGATAACGCTCTTATCGTTTTCAATGTGGTATCCATTTCTGCGAGTGTCATTAAAGCAGAGATTAAAATTTTTGCGGTTTGGAAATTTTGGAATCCTTAAGCATCTAGGACACGGAAATATATTCTGCAGCTGCATTTTGAAAAGTTTTTAAAGGGTGTCATGACGGAGGAAAGGGTATTTTAATAAATAAAAACACAGCTTCTAAAGTTATGACAAACACAGTAAGAAATTGATCATTTCTCATTAATTTTTATATTTTGTAGCAAATTTAAATTAAAATTCATTGTAACTGCATCAAGATGGTTTCAAATTATTCTTTAATCTTTTAATTATTTTATAATTATATTTTTATTTTTGCAGCTAATTATATTTTGTTAAATAAGGTTCAAGGAAAAAGGCTAGAACATTTGAAAACCTTTTAACATTTAGGTTAAAAAATTATTAATCAATTTTTTTATATTTAAAAATATAGCTTATATATAGCAAATCTAAAATGTATTATTTTAAATAAAATCAAAAAGGTATTCCATACATTCGAAAAACAACCATTTACTCACTAACATTTAAACATTATGACAATGATGCATTTAAATCTATTTGGCATGAGCACAGAATGCAATTTTTACTACATTGCTATTAAATGCGTACATAAATTTTATGTATGCATTGTATTTTATATTATGTTAGTATAGTTTCTTAGAATTTGCACTGCAGAAAACACATTTTTTTTCGATTTTCAAAGTATTGTGTATATAGGAATCAAGAAGGCACAAATATAGCCTCTTTGAAATCGGTATACAAAAATAATGATTCAAAAACTATTCTAGGCATTTGATAAAAGAACTATTGTCTCACAACCATTTCAGTTTGAAATGTTATTGGATTTAGATTTAATTTATAACTTTTATTAAGACAAAGTGCTACTTGTGAGTCTTTTGAGCTACTTTTGAAAAAGAAACTTTTTAAAACCCTTTGAATGTTTGATAAATAAAGCATTCTGTAACGAAAAAAGAATCAGAAACTAAAGGCGCTTGGATCAAAATATTTTCTATACACTGGTATTAAAAAAATCCTGTTACCTGCGTTTATACTTACTGATATCATGTGAATTATTTTTTTGGTAACTTGTATAAGGTAAGGTTTCTTATTAAATTTCAAACTAACTAATAAACTTTATAGGAAACTTTTAATTTTTTTTTGTTAATTTTTCATGAGAAACTGATTTTTCATACCAACATAAACACATCTTTAAAATATGATAATTTAACTTCTCTAAATTGTAATTTTTATAGTGCTAGCTAGTAGTGCTAATTTTCCTATACTTGCAGAAGTGCAAAAGAATATTTATTTATTTATGTAATTTCAGTATGCTCAAAATTATTGAAAGTAGAAGTTTAGATTAGAAAATTAATATGAAATAAAATATATCGCACTCCAAAACAAGAGACATAATAATGAATTTTTATTAGAGGAACTTCATTAAAGAATCATTCGTAATTAAACATCCAGTCATCTTAGGAAAACAACTAATATGATGCATGAAATCATGGACAGAGAATCTCAAATTAATACTACATGATTAACGCATACCTTACTTCAATTTTTCAATAAAGAACTTAGGTGTTTAATTGATTATCTCAATGGAAGAGAAACAACCTAGATTGCTTAAAATATAATTCAAATTCTTTCGCGTTGCCATCAGCTGTCTTGAATTGTAGTACGCTTAAGAGATTCATAGACCACGACTGCTCTTCATTCATTTTAATTATATTGTAGAACGGTCTATTTTGAAACGTACCGAAAACATACATTTTTAATATTAACAAATCACTGATGGACCATGACATTGTGTAATCCATGCTATTTAGCTTGCTGACTTTAAGAATATAGTACAAAGTAATGATTTCTTTTCAAGAAAATTTCTCCATAAAATATATTTCAATTATGTTACATAGGTAAATCTTATGATTAACTGAAATGGGAATTTATCTGAAAAAAGACAGAATTGCATTCATTTCCATGAGATTATACATCTCTAAACAGTCGCGTAACTATATGTACTCTAACAGTAAATTTCAGAAGCGCTTGCTTCCTCAATGATTCAATGAATATATTTGCACTGGGTTTTATATTTTAAATAGTCTGCTTGTAAGAGATATCGCGGTTGTTCAAATGCAGAATATGAAGATATGCTGTAAGAATATATACAGCATTATTTTCAAATAATTTGAATTATTATTCATATTAATCTAACTTCTGTGAAACTAAAATTATTTTCCAATTTCTGTAAGCTGTGAAATTTTCTAATCGTTGATGAAATTTTTGAAATATATGCGAGGAACATTTCTTAAATTTTGAAATTATTAAACTAATAAAATTCTAGGAAAATGCATTTATTCTCTTTTAAGCCCTAGTATCATTTGCTCAATAAAATTAAATTTAAGGTACTGTTTATGCATTATCAAAAATGAGACAGTGATGCACAAATAGCTTCTAAATTTGAATTTCTATTGAAATCTCAAAATAAGTTATCAAATTCTGAAATTTACATTTAGTAAGATTTCGAATTTAAATTTTTCTCTACTTAGACTCCAACTGCAAAATCACTTCAAGACATAACTATCCACTTTCACATTCTCTTGGTTGCAGCTAAAATGAATGAAATGTCGGTTTTACCTTTGTCAGAACGTAAAATATAAGTCTATTGTGCCAGAATTTCGTAGGTGGCAGAAATGAATCCCGCAAATAAATGAAAAACTTGATATGAAGATAGAAAATTTGAAAGAAAGATTTTTTGAAAATAAACTTCTGAAATTTTGCCAAAGGAAATTTGAGTTGGCGAAAAGGATGTAGGAGGATTAATAAAGCATTATTTTTCTCTTTCGATCGCCGCAAGTATCTGTTTCCTTCATGATTAGATAAACTAAACAAAAATTAAAATGAAACAAAAAGAAAGAAAAACGTAAAAAAACAGCAAATTTAGACAAGAACAATGACAATACATCTTTAATCGTAAGAAAGCAACAGCCTCAAGTTGTTGCATCAACAGAAGGTTGAAACGATAAAATTTAAAACACATAAAAATATATAAAAATGAATTTCGAAAGTAAAAATTGTTCAAAAAGGAAGAAATGAAAAAGGAATCGAATAGTGAACTTTATCGAAGACCACTCACCATAAAGATTCCAAAATTAGACAAGATTTTCTGTCAAGGGTAAGATTATAAATCAAAATTATACCCTTTGTGGCCTGAATCCCGTCCAAAATCAATATTTGAATCATTTTGATGAATCAAAATGCACAATCCTTAAAATATCAAAAAGTACTAGAGAGTATGTTAACCCTAACACTCTCTGCCGAAATCTTAGATGCAATACAGACGACGCCAATATACATGAAGCAACAAAAATTAGAAGCGAGCACGTAGCTCCCTCTATGAAGAAAAATTCTAACTAATTAATCAGAATAAAAAACTAATGTTTAAACAGTTTTAGCAAATTAAAATGGAAAAACCATTAATATATTAATTAGAGAAATTTTTAAACTCCTTTTAAAAAACTATTAATATTAATGAAAGAATTTGGGAATCCGTTGTCTTTAAGAATATTTTTTAAATTATCTAAAGCTTTAACTAAATTAGAATGGTTGTTACATATGCTATTTATTCTATTAATTTGAGAAAATATGGAATTTCTAAAAATTTTATAATGAAGATTTGTATGAAAATTACAAAGTATTATAGCCTTAAAATTAAACTCATTTCTTTTATCAAATAAGCCAACAGATATACCTGAATTTAATATTTCAATTTCCATATCTAAAAAATTGCATTTGTTAATTTCTGCATTGGTTTTGTTTAATTTAAGCTCTTCTGGATAGCAGTTATAAATGGAATCAAAATTATCATAATTAAACACTATAAGGTCATCAATAAAACGAAAACCATAAATAATTTCATTTTTAATTAATTCCCTCTCATATGAATGTAGAAAGATGTTTGCCAATGCACTAGAATAATTGCAACCCATAGGGATACCAAAAAACTGTTTATAGTATTCAATTCCGTTAAAGAGATAGTTTTCACAAATATTAACTCTGCAGATTTCTATCCATTTATTTTCTTCAATTAAATCAGTGTTTAGGTATAAATCATAAACATTTGAGCAAACTTCAATTAGTTTATTGTGTGGAAGGCTAGTGAATAGATTTTCAAAATCAAATGTATTAATGTTATAAATGTTATTATCTTTAATGAAATTTAAAATTTTAGTGTTGTTATCTATAATGAAATTCTTTTCTTCTTTGATTTTTTTAAGAATAATTTTTAGAAATTTAAAGAAAAATTTACTTAAATGATAGTTGTAACTTCCAGTGCTACAAGTAACAAATCTGAATTTTAAAGGATTTTTATGAAATTTGATAGTAGGGAAAAGGTAAGGATAATTTAGGTTACTGATTTTAATTTTAGTTTTTTTAGCTAGTGCAATAATTCTTTTATCCAGTTCTTTTTTTCCAAATTCAATTGTTTGATATGTTTTATTCGAGTTATATTCATTAAGCAGAGTTCCTTCATGATACTATACTTCTACTATACTTTTTCTATATTTCTACAACTATTGATGATACTATACAAAAAAAGAGATTTTTCATGGTTTAGAAGCATTTTTGCTTCATAAAACAGCATCGACAATAAGAGAGAATGAACATTTCTGTGAAAGAGATGCCGCTTATCTATTTATTTTATCATAAAAAATGTCTTTTGTCTCCTTCATTTGTATTATTCAGAAAAGAGTTCTAACTTAAGCCAGTTATATACGTTATTTTTCAAATTTAAATTGTAGATCTACAATATAATTTAGTAAATATAAATTATTTTTTCACAAAATCAAGTTAATTTTAATGTAAGACTATTAACATGGAATCTACCTCTCTTTACATAACATGAACTTGGAATGTTTTCTTCATAGTCGGAACAATTCTATTCATTTTGCACATCACATCATTTCAAAGTGTTTAGAATATAATTTCTCTTCCTTTTTAACCATAATAAAATATTGTAGAAACTGTTTCGAATGAAACTGTTTCTTGTTGAAAATCAAGATCATTTTAATGTGAGATTAATATCTAAGAAATATGTTACTATTAATATATAACGCACTGTAAGAAATGCGTGGTTCTTACAAAAATTGAAATTAATTCTAGAAAATTCTAATAATTTTGTAAATAAAGTCGATTCAAATTATATGGAAAATAATTTGTCCTCGCTTTTACTAATGATAAAAATTCGGAACTCCGTAAGGAGAAACCCTAAGTTTTTCGAAGAAGAAAATGTATTTTTTTTAATCCATAAAATAAATCATTCCATAAATTTGAACTGCAGACGCAGTTTGTGTAATATGTATCAGAAGTATGAAATGACACATAAAACTCAGACTTTCATATTATATTCCAAAATTCAATTAAGTGACTTTTCTTAGTTTAAATAACTTCCCACTACGACTCCTACAGTCATATCACTTAAGCTACACAATAATATACTTTCACCTCCTCTTGGTTTCAATTAGAATGAACGACCTTTGTCAGAACAGAAACTTTAAGTCTTTTGTGTCTCGCTCCATAGGTGGCAGAAATGGAACCCGCATCCAGCTCTGATTTTGCGGCTGACACCCTCAGAGCGTTTGCAAGAAAAGGATTTTCTTGAAAAGAA
>BGPR01022545.1:0-25242 GCA_013235015.1 Araneus ventricosus | reverse complement strand
CTAGCAGATAACATCAAGAAGCCCTTATATATTCTATAAAATTCCTCGAATCTAAGATTACGTAATTCTAGACCAACTGGAATGACGAGGTAACTTCCTCTTAATTGCTTCGGCACATCTTTTCTGTCTCGACGGAACTTTCAGTATCTAAAAATAACAAAACGCAGCTGATAATAAGTATAAACACGACCTTTCGTACCAAACTGCAACTTGTTTTCGTGGATGAAAATCGAATGTTTGGATGGTCAAGGTCGATCATATCCTTAATCACATAATTTATCTACCAGTATATTCGAAATGCAACGTTTTCAAAATTTCTAAATCAAACCAATCTAATAACTCTTATATTTATAAAAAATAACTGACCAACATTAACTGATAAACATTAAAACCTCGTGATGAAATATGAGATTAGAATGTTCTTTCAAAATTTTATTTTTGTGAAGTTTCAAGGGCAAAATATTAGGAAGTTCTTCCAAAAATAACCAAAGTATGGCTTCGAAATCGGACAGTATTTTAAGAAATCAAGGACAAAACGAAATTTGGATGGGCATTTGATTGATTTTGGAGTAATTGTTTTGCGAACCATCCAGATTTAGGTAAATGCTGTATCTCATAGAATGGACAAGAAATTACACTGTGAAGTAAGTTTATTGATAAAATGCTAATTTTAACTACAAATTAGTTGTGTATGCATTAAAATGTTTAATAGTAACCCCTTAATTAAAAAAAGTTTTCTAGTCGATAATATTTTTTCTTACACGAAATTAAAGAGTACGATTTGCATAGAAATATCTAGTTTTCTTATTATTAAATACCCATACCCTAAGCGGAATCTGGGAAAAAGGAAAATCAGATTTTTCAAAATTAGTCAGTAAAAATTAAATAGAACTCCGTCTTGATTTCAAAGGTTTCATTAAAATTTTCTTATAACTAAAAGAAATATATTTAGCTAATTTCTGTCATAAAATTTTTGTTTACTATTCATTAAAAATTTCAGAATCATTTCATTTTTTTACTTCTAACAGTAATGTGATTTTTTTATATTGCAGATAGTTCGTGAAATTTTCTTATCGATGCTTTCAACCAAATGTAATTTATATTCTCTTTCTAAGATAAGTCGCAACGACACCATTTTTAATACATGCACAATACTTGAGAATTCTCGTCAATTTTGAAAACAAATGATGAGTAGTGCAATTCTTTTAACTGAATATCAGATATGCCAAATGTAAAAAAAAATCAGTATGCTGTAAGATTGTGTGTCGCAAATATCTGAAACTAGATATCTCATATTATGTGCAATAATCGTGAATCACTATTTTCTATGGCATAAGTGTACAGTCGTTGGAGACAAGAATAATAGCGGAGGCTAATGTGTATTATGGTAAGAGGACTTTATAAAGCATAACAAAAGCCTTATTGTTTTTACATTCTCAAATACGAAATGTCTGTCTGTGAGCACGATATCTAACTGAAAAACGAAACAAACTATACGAATATAAAAGATAAAATATTGTAATCGTCAAAAACATCGTCCTCGAAATGTTTCGGTGAATTTCCACGTTCTGAATCTGAAAAAAACATTTTCTGAATTACATCCGTCCGTGAACACGATAGCTAACTGAAACCAGCGGGACTGGCCTCCCCGAAACTTTCTCGCATACGACCAGTAATGTGGGGTGGATAAACACCTAGTGGGTAGGTAAATATTCTTGGGGTATTTACCCACGGCCTGGTTATTTTGAGAAAAAAAATTATGAATGGTTATTTACAATGAAACATATCAAATTCATGAATTCCCCAACTTAATATTTTGCTACAGAATGATATTACGCAAGATTTCACCATACCTTCCATCTGGAGAATGTCAGAACGAAGTTAAGGTTCAGGGGGAGCCATAATTTCCGACGCGCGTGTGAGCGACTAGCTACAATTTAATTCGTAGACCGATAAAGTCAAACGCCAAATATACTAACTTAAGTGAAATAAGCGAAACGCTCGCCAACACACAGTCGTAATGGGCATTTTGAACTAAATATGCAATTTGAACACCTGTTTTTTAACCGATTAAGATGAAAATTGGGCACAGATCTAAAATTAATGTTAACATCCGTGATAGCAAGTTTTATTTATCTAAGCCAAAGGGCTTATGAGATACAAGTATGCGAGTATACAGACTGACAGACAATCAACCCTTTGACGCATTTGGCCCAAACTTTTATACGGACCTACATTCATGACGATAAAACTGTGTACCAAATGTTATCCATGTAGCTATTCAAGTTTTTGAGTTATATAGTTCAAATGACTGTGGACATACAGACTGACATGCTTTCCGTTAACGGATTTTGTCCAAAATTTAATAGAAATCTAGAAATTATGTTTTAAGACAACGTACCAAATTTCATCCCCGTAGCTCTAATAGTTTTCGAGTTATCGTGTTCACAGACACACAGACAGACAGAATTCTAAAATTGTTTTCTTCGGACTCAGGGAGATCTAAAACGTAGAGATTCGTCAAAATCTCGAATTCGAATTTTTTGACGATTACAATACTTTCGCTTTGTATACTTCGTATACGAGAAAGTAAAAAAGAACTAATTAGGCGAATAAAATTTGATATGTGGACTTTATAGGAAGATCTGCATCAAATTTTTATCTGAATCCTTCAATGCGATGACATCTGTCGATCCGTTTATTCATACGCAAATGAACGCTATAATTTAAAAGCGCGGCAAGCAAGGTGGGTGAATTTTAGTATATTGTTTTTACAGAAATTTGAGATGAGTGCCTGATTTTGGACTAAATCGTTTAATGGGCAGACTATCTGTTTCCCTGTATGTGCGAAAATGACATCTCAAAAGCGCACCAAGAAAAATAATTGAAACTTTGGAAGTAATCTTGACACCAAAATTTTAGATCTGTATAAAATTGTGGACCCAATCAATAACCGGCAAGAGTTCCATTCTCTTAATATACAATTGGTCATAAATTATTGAATCCATTTCAAAAATTATTAAAGAAAATTAATAATGTTACAACTACGTTTCTTTTTTTAAATGAGAGAGCAAATACAAAAGTTTTTTCAGATAGATGGCGCACCATTACGGTGTTCTAAATTTGCTACAGCGAGAGATTTCCATACGCAGTGCAACTCAGCAGTAGCCAATGAGCGTTTTATAGTTTCCTTTCTAAGTTTTTCTTTAATATCTCGCAAACTATTCAGTTATCGAATTGCAATGGAATTAACAAATTTAAGAGCGTAAAATTCTTTACAAATACATGCTTTTATTTTGCTTTCAGCTTTAATAGTTTCGTAGATAATGGATCTCAAAAATGGGAGATGCCCAATAATTTACGACCACCTAGACCACAGTAACGGCAGGTTACCTGTCTGAAAAAAACTTTTTAAAATGAGTTCTTATTTTTTAAAAACCCTTGTTGTAACATTATTAGTTTTTCCTTAATTAATTTTTTAAATGTGCCGAATAATTTATGACCACCCTGTTCTATGATGCATTCTACGAAGCTAAACATAAAATGATCCGTATTGTGGAAGTATACGGGAAAAGTTCAGAAAATATCATTTTTGTTGTTTTATTACCAAATTAATGACCTTATAAGTAGCCGTCACCTTAAAGGTTTTTCTCCAAAAGTATCATTACAGTTTGTTTTTTTAAGTTAATGATTGTAAAGTTTAATGTTATCTCCTGAAGTTTTTTTGTCGCAAGGTTATTCACAAGGCGTGACACTCCCCCACTTGTTAGTTTCTTCGCGGTTTATAAAACAGTGCGCTCTCTCAGTACTGAAGCCACATCAAGAACTTAGTTTTGCAGAGATCATTAGCTGCCAGGAAGTACTCAAATAAGCCTCGTATTCAGGAGACATGGTGCTGACATTTCTTGTCATCACAAGAATACATTGACACTTTCGCCCGAAATCGAACTCGCGAATGTACTCACAACACCATCCGAACAGGCTGTTCCCAATCGAGAAAAAAATTTTATTTAGAGTTTCCGTTGAATTATTCTTAGTTGCAAGAACTACGTTAATTCAATATTTTGTTTTAAAATGTTGAGACGAAATGTGTAATGAAGAAAAATGCAAAAGATGTCCCTTGGCTGGTATTTTGCCGAAACTCATTCATATAGAGAATTACAACCGTAATTATCTGTCATGAAATATTTCGTATCCTAGAAACCGCGGCGGCTCGCCCATAAGCGCTTCAGAGCTTCCCCCTGAAATTATTTTAAAAGATTGTATTTTCGTTTTTATTCTAATTGGCTTACTCTTCCACTTTGAAAATTCAGTAATAAACGAAAATGATAAAAAGTAATAAAAAATGTAAAAGGAACAAGGAAAATCAATCAAGAATTAAGAGAGAGACAAACCAGAGCAGCAGAAAATTTTGCCTCTCCTCAGAATAGGAAATTAACGCAATGAGCAACGCGAAGCGGGAGAAAAGTAACACTTTCTCCACTTGAAATTGCATTCATTTGAGCTGCACTCCGGAGCAGCTTACGATGGGCGCGACTTCCTCATTTGGCTTATTTTTTTCGCTTTTTCTCAGTAGTTCAGTGGTTAAGTAGTTTTTTCAAAATTCAATTGTGGAGGAGTTGTAATTTTTTGCTTCTTTATGTTCTTTCGGGTCCTGATTACGAATCTCATAATTGCCACCAATAATTTTTTGTTGGAATTTTAGTTATAGCCAAAAAACATGAAAACACATTTTTTTTTTTTGGCTTATAACTCAAAAACTATCAGTTTTTAGTATATCATCATTACATACCAAAATATCAGCACAAAATTAACTACAACTTAGGTCTATACAACTTTTGGAGCACTGCTTGTTTCTGAGCTGACGAGTCGCCACTGCATAGAAATCTTTTATTGAATTTGTTTGCTCATGGAAAAATTTTCGTCTTATTTATTTATATTTGTAATTATTTATTATGTTTGTTGTTTGTATTTTATTGTATTTATACTGATATTTGTATTTTGTATTGTATTACTTATATCACTTTGTATTGTATTATCTAATTTTTTGTATTATATTGTATTGTATATTATTACGCTAATATTTATATTGAAATTTTTCTTCCCGCCTACTTGTGACATGCTTAACAACCTTTCGATAAGCAGAGTCGGCGTGGGCAATAAAAAAGAGAGAAAACACCACAATTGTCAATTTGTGTCAGAATTTGCATTCAGTTGGTCAGCTAGAAGAGGTCTAAAATTCATACACGATTCTCTCCAGTATACGATAGACATAAAAGCAAAACCTCGCCACATTATAGAAATATGCAATAAAGTCGAAAGGAGAACACTCTCTCTGGCTTAGTTAATTACACACTCAAATTCTGAACTCATTGGTTTGGTTTGGGATGATAAATAGTTATTTTTAAAATGTTTTCTTAATGTGGCACCAGGATGTCCTTCATATATGTGATATTAGTCGTACGTGAGTTATTAAAATATTCATACTGACTATTCACAATCGTACTGTTTTGTTACGCACGTTTATGTAAAGAAAAAGCATTGCTACAAAATTCCGTTAATGACAAATTTAGAATTATTTATTAACATTAACGAACAAATTGCACAGAAAAATAATTAGTATCAGCGATAAGCGAATTTTTTTAATTTTAAAATGGTGTAAAAATACTCTTTTTTATCTTATATGATGCTCCAATGTTATCGAAGGAAAACGTTAAAATGCTGATTAATTTTTAATAAATTAAAAATTTAAATCTGATTTTGATAAATCTTTTCTTAGTGAGTACCAACTACCCAAGAAGCAACTACGTGCCAAATTTGACAGAGCTAGATTCAATGGTCTGTCCTATAGAACACTTTGAACGATTTTCGCATCACGCATCACAAAATTGGCAGACAGTATGCCAGCC
Source organism: Araneus ventricosus (assembly GCA_013235015.1). Lineage (NCBI taxonomy): Eukaryota > Metazoa > Arthropoda > Arachnida > Araneae > Araneidae > Araneus > Araneus ventricosus. The sequence goes on along the minus strand of BGPR01022545.1, from coordinate 19,333 downwards.
TAAACATTATCCTGTTAAACAGTGATTGCAATTGAGAGAAATCTTGCCAGTCAGTTTACTTCAAAAAGCTCAGAAAGACTTTTTAGCTTCATCCATTATTTTTTTAACAAAAATTATGATCTCAATATAATTAGAATAGTTGATACGTCATTATATGATTAATGATGTATCATGTCACTAGGCACATACTTAAGATTAATGCGTCATCTCTTTTTTTAACTGTGTGCATACCTACAGTTATTGTTTTATTTAAAATTAACCCAAATTTTGCATGGATATTCCAATGAAGTATAAATTATTAGAGGATACGTTCCACTCTCTTTGTTAGTTCCTTTTTTTATGACCTTCATAATTTCAACTTTGGAGACGACCGCCGATACTTTTTTGTTGATGAGAAAAATTTTAGCTGACAAAATATAAATATTTCATCGCATCTTAAAGAGAAAGTATATCCAGATATCCTAGAAACAAGTTCAAGGCTTTTCGCTGTGATTTTGTGTTGCTAAGAGTCAAATTTCTGACTTTTTTTAAACACTTTATTTAATTTGACTCGCTTCATGTTTGTAAGAATAAAATTTTGAAGTCGAATTTTCATTCATTTCCTGATGTACTACAGTTTAAAAATTTTGTACACTTACGTATTCAATATGAAAGTATGCTATTTTACTCTGTATTGAACTTAAAATTGTTTTATTTAACACAAGTAAATCGAACTTAAGGTAAATTGATTTATTTAACTAAATTTTTAACCTTGGTTCCACCTGGCCCCTGAAAAAAATGGCTTTCAAGTTCGCTTAATATTTATAATGATGAATTATAAAATAAAAACTAAAAAAGTAGAAAATAATTAAAACAAAAATGCTTCTTTTTGAAATAATAAAAGCGTATTCTTAAAAACTCTTTTTATTAATTTTATTGTTATTTTCTCGAATATGAAGTATAGAAATAGAAGGAATTGTAATTGCCAATGAATTCGACCTCGAAATTTTGATCAATCTCTTCGATATAGACCTCAACAAGTCTGAAAAAGAGACAATTTTTTGAGTTCTGCTTGGCTGTCTTTTTGCGAACATGAAAATTCAGAAATGGAACGAGATAGGAAGATGAAATTTTTTATTTGGTGGTTTACACCAAAATTGTATATCTGCATCTATATTTGGACGAAATCTAATATTCTAAATCTCTCTGATTGCACGTCGGTCCGTCCATAAGAAACTGGAAACGATTACTCACAAACGCAACGACCTAGATGAATAAAATCTAGCATAATTTGTCTCCAAAATTACAGATGTAAATCAAATTTTAGATCCAATCTATCGCTGCGTTAACTGTATGTCGGTAAGTCTGTTCGAGTGTTTGTGAACTCGATAATTCCAAAGTAATTCATGTGGATGAGTTGTAGAATGCTATTATAGATTAGTGTCAGATAGGACCGAATCCTCCCAAGGGAAGGTTATTGTTCTAAAATACCACTTCTCTTCACTTAATGATGAGACTGGACGCAAGGCACATTGTGTAAGCATATATGGAAATTGAGGTGAGAGCACTCAGCTGATTTTTAAAAATTGTGGACATTTTAACAGTGATATTGGGACCTTTTGGATTTCCTGGCGACTTTACATGTACGAAGGTCTCGAATTCAATATAAAATGTTCTTCTTTGGTTCACTTTGGAGGGAAAGAATTCGTTTTGTCATTGCAGTTAAGAACATGTTACAAACTTTTTATTTTCATCAGCTTTCAATATTATTTCCGCCCTGCAGGATTTCGAATTTACGCAGCTTTGCCTAAATATACCAGTAACTGTCATAACTTATATAACACCTCAATAAGTTATATAACACGTTTAAAATTTTCATTATCGATTTAGCATGTACCAAGCCCTAATATACAGTGGAACTTTGAAATCTGTTAATTTGTAAACCTGGACCCCTCCTAGATCACCGCGGTCCCATCTGTTATCTAAAAGCAAGCAATCTAAAATAACAAAATTCAAGATTATGTTGATGAAAGTTCAGAGAATGAAAATGTCTCTTGTTAAACATAAAAGGTTCTCAATTCATTGTACTTCTTGGTGATGACGCAGAAAACATCCTTGAATATTTATTAATGCGTAGGAATTATTTAATACATGGAATAAGACGATTATAATTTAATGCATATAAAAATGTAGCTATTTTTTAATACACATTAATGCGCTGTGATTCCTCAAAGATCGTGTCTGTGGAGGAAGCATACAGACTCTCAATGAATTGAAAGCAAGCATAACACGCCATGTTGCCGCAATTCGTCTAGGAACCCTTCGCGCTACTGCTGAACGCGCTATAACACACTCTTAACATGCACTTGACGCAAATGGAATTCACATTGAACATATGCAGTGATTAAATGAAGTTTTGTGTTTCCAATTTATGTTTTCTGTTCTTCATGCGCCCCTTTCTCACGTGGTGGTGGAAAATCGAACATTTTTTTTATTGCAGATTCCCCATAGCCCATATAACGAATACTATGCCAAGTTTCATACACACCAGTCTACCAGAATGGACTCTACATAGGTGTAAATAAGGTTACTTTAATCATAACCGCCCTGTATAATACGTATGTATTAAGATGTACTTCTATATAATACGTTATTTAATACATGTTAATTATACGTAGTGATGACGCAGAAAATATTATTTAATACATATTGATGCATCATGCAAGTTTTATTTGGTGAAAATAATTTAAACACAGCGAAAAGAACGAATCTAACTATAAACAAGTAATAAAGTGTTCCTGATTTTTTAAATGTAGTCCGCTATATTATACAAGTTCTTTCTATCATAAAACTCAGATTCACATAGCATGGCAATTTTTATGAACCTGACAATCCCGTAATATTGGTGTTAACTATATATATTTGTGTGAAAAAGACCACTTCTGTTTACTTATAAAACATACACAGAAACCCCTTGCATTATGTAGAATCAGAATCAGATGGCTGATCTATAGGGTTGCCATACGTCCCGTATATACGGGACTGTCACCGTATTCCACTTCTCAATCCCGTATCTCTTCTTGTCCCGTTTTCTCGAATGAGAAGAAATAGAAGTAATATTGCATATTTACAAGTAAGAAATGTCGGTATTGGCAACACTGAGATTCTATTCAACCAGTTTGCATATCTAAATGATTATTTAGAGAAAAATAATAACAACCAAAACTGCGAAGCAACTATGAAATTGAGGATGAAAGAGAAATGGCTAAAATATTTTGCAGATACGAAGTATATTGATCGGGAGCCATGTCTGTACGGTAAAGTCTGTAAATCTTTGCGAATACGTATTTGCCATTCCAGGCTACGATGCAGATGTACAGAATATTTGCCATAATTCCAACTCAACGGCTGGACGAAAGTAACAGATTGTCAGTGGAGCCAATTGAAGCAATTTTGATTTGTCGTTATAATTTTAAAATGACTTGCGCCAATTTTATATTTAAGTGAAAGAAGAAAATGATATAATTAAAAAAGTAAACTCAACTTTAAAAATGACTGTGCTAAAAATAATTAGCCTTGCATCATTTTTATTATTCTACCTATTCATCTATTAACTTGCTTAAACTTTATTGATTTTTTCAGACTAAAATAAAACATTTCCTACCCACTTCTTTTATGTTTTATTTATTTAGAACTGAAATATCCCGTATCTATGATTGGCAATTATGGCAACCCTACTGATCTAGCAATCCTACTATTGAAAGTGACATGCAACATCTTCCTTCTCATTAAAATTTTAAACTTGGTTATTTGGAATTAATGAATATTTAAAGTCAATACAGGGTGCCGAGAATTCTTGAACACATTGCAGAAGTATGTAAAAAAATATCTAGGAGAAGTGGCGTTAATCGATGTCCCGTATTACTAACACGGCTCCTATGTTTTGTTTCAAAGCGCTGTTATTCCCAGAATCTAATGGTTGGCGTTTGGTATGGGCTGATGAGGATTGTATGAGATGTTAATGTTTTGTGTGGTTTTGGGTCATTTTTGGCACGTTTACTTCTGTAGTATCTTTTCTAATGATCGTTGAAAAACAATCAATGCACCATCGGATAGAACAAACAATTTTTGTTCTAATGAAGTTTGTTTTGAATTTTTAACATAATTTACTGAATTTTGAGAAATTTTTAAACAATAGCCACTTTTCATTTATATTTTTAACTTTCAATTCTTATTTCTTTGCTTCCGACGTAATAATTACGCTATCATTTTCAATTTTTTTAGGTATAAAATTTATCCCTGCTTTAAAAGAAGAATTGTTAAAATATGTTTTCTCCGATTTCCTATGAATTTTTTTATTGATCAGTTCAAAACATTTTTTCTCGCATATCCGAATCGACGAAGCTTTCGTCCGACCCAGGGTTACTCTGCGTTCCCAGAACGCATTTCAACTATCCGATTGGCTGACTGTATCAAGCGAAACTCACGTCATACTCTCGATCATTTTATCAAGTCAGCTAATCTTAATTACTTCATTTTACTGATCCAAGAATCATTTCATTTATTTGTTTTATACGTTTGATAGTCGCGCATATATGCTGATATCTTTAGTTAAAAGAATGTTCCTGCGTGTACTTTAACTAAAAATCGATGGTGAAATCAATATTATATATACATGTTTTGATTTCGTTTTCAAAACTTTGGGCTTTTTTTATTTTGTTGAAGTCATTATACCACGGGCAAAGCCGTGAGCGTACTGCTAGTATAACTATATAGATTACTGTCAGAGATAAATGCATTTGCATTAGCCAAATATTTTTCACAACCGTGCAAAAAATATTTAATTTTGCAAATAAAAATTCATTCTGATATTGAATAATTTCATGAAACATCTAACATCGTAGTCTAGTGGAAACTTTTATTAAGAAAATGCAAGCAACAAAATATGACAGAATTCAATGAAGTTAATACAGATATATGAAACATATTTTCAACTAGTTCTTCCAGATAACTTCAGACTTTGAAATTTCATTCTGAAAAGGAATAATATAATATTAATTAATAACTAAATACAATTAAAGCGTATTAGATTGCATGAATTCATAAGAAATACTATTTGGGGTCTTTTGCGAATTTAGTAAGAATGCTAAATCTTGTCGTTTAATATAATAGTACTTGATAATCAAACAAATACTTAAGTTAATGCTAATGAAAAAACATTTAGATATAATAGTAAAACGCAGAATTAGTAGAAATTATGTTCTATTTTTCCTTAAACTTAAACCTATTCTGTTATTACATTTTGCCAACTATTTGCATCATCAGTTTAATTAGTAGTGGCTGAATTATAGCTCACGCGGCACTTTCTTTTCTTTTTATTTATAACATTTATTTATTATCATAGTTACTTTTGTTCATCATATTATATTTTTTTGTGGCAACAGTAGGAAAAAGTAGTTCCTTGAATTTAGTTCATTTTTCCGATGTAGATAGATTTCTCTCGTAAAGAAAGGAATAAAACTTTTAAATGGAGTATTCGCATTTTTATTATTTGATATGACAAACAAGCTAACACTAAGCTAATATTGCTTCTTTCATGTTTAAATAAGTAGAAGCCAGCAAATAAATATCCAGAAATGCCGTTTTTGCATTTTTTGGCCAAGATATTTTATTACAATTTCCCATGCTGAGCATATTTTCAATAAATTATTTTCACTCTAAGAATAACATGCGTTGTTGTGTTTATACGTTTTTATTTAATATAGCTCCTTTCGTGCTTTTAAAAATCGAATTTCTAATCGATTTTTCACTCATTTCCCGATGGATTGAAATTCTGTAATTTTGTACAGTTCTGTTATTATCAATTAATCGATTGAGGTACTTTCTGGTAGTTAATTTGAGGAAAATTGATGCCAAGATTGCATAAAAATTGTAATCTTGAATTATGAAATATAATGAAAACTAAAAAGTAGAAAATAATAAAAATAACAGATGAATAAACATCTTTTATTAGAATACTAAAAAGCAGAAAATAACTTTTTTTTTATCAAACTCGTGATAGTCAAAAAAAAATTATCAAAATAATATCATAAGATTGAAAATTCCTAAACATTCATTAAATGTTGTAAATACATTATAATTGAGATTAAAATTCGAGATGATTAGAATATTTCTATTAGCACTTTACGCTTTTACAGTTGAATCTCCAATTTCAACCACTGTTTGAACCTCCAAACTTTTGATTTAAAAATTATTTTCTACTTTCCTGTACACTAATAAAAAGTATGTTTTTCATAAACTTTTTTTAAAATTCCATTATTTTTATAATTCTTTCTTCCTATCTATCTAAACAGGATCAGTTATTTTAGAAACCCTATAAGTCACCGAAAGTTAGTTGTTGGGAAATCAAAGAAAACAGTTTTCCAACTAAATTTAAGTCTCAGTGACAACATTTTTGTGTCAAATTAAACTTCTTTTGGATGCCTAATTAATCTTGACTCCTGCAAGTGCTCTATATCCACTAATTTATTAGTTATTAATCGTTAAAATGCCTTGATTATTGGGTTTCTGTATGTTATGAATTAAAAATGTATCCGTGAAGGTGAAATTATAGTAATAAAACTGTTTAGAGCCAAAAACTATTAGACTACTAAAACTATAAGAACAAAAAAACTATTAAAACCAAGAACAATTAGAACCAAAAAACTATTAAAACCAAGAACAATTAGAACCAAAAAACTATTAGTAATACAACTATTTAGAGGTTCTTTATTTATTTATAAGAATAAAAATGGAAGATATCCGGCATCAATAATAAAGGAAAAAATAATTTATCAAATGGCTTGTCTTCGTGATCTGGATCACTGAATGTCTCAGTTGCCCAGTTAATGATACTATTGTAAAAAACTTTAAATTCACTTGGAGTGCAATCTAACGATTTCTGGAAGTTATCTATCTTATTTTTGTTTATGCAAGAAACCCGCTTGGATTGGCCGACGCAGGAAGCTCAATAAGTTCCCCACTGTTGTTTTTGGGTCGAAACGTACAATACTCACTATCCTGTGTTAAGGAGTTTCTCACGCTGTCTCTCTACGTCTAAAGAATCGATTCTTGCAATAAGTCAATTTCTAAAAATAGTTATTTATGGGGTTTCTGAAATAACTTATTCATTTTCAGTCTCGTTCATTTGGCCTGTATTAGTCTTTATCTCTTATATGACATGCTGTGCTTAAGATAACAAACTTGAAACGAACATTCTATAGCATTAAATTATAAAGCCACATTATGCTCTCGGAGAAGCAGGGATTTGTACTGACCTTAAGGTTCAGGAGGACAGTCCTCCGGCTTGATGCATTTCGAAGAGAATACCTTGTGTTCGAGCAGGACGAAACCTTCTTGGCATTTGCAGCCTATGTTCAACCTTCTGGTGCACTGTTCAGGTTGGGTACGAGGGGTAAGAAGGTAGCAGGACAATGGGCAGTCATCAAAGGGTCCGTGAGTTTTATTTACAGGGCAGTTTTGATCTAAATCAAAGAAATCAAGCCTGTTAAATGATATATAGCTATTAAACTCCATTTAATATTGCTATAATATTCACAGCAGTTTAAAATTCACGTGATGGTCGATCCCTCTGGCACACGATCTTTACGGGATCAAATGGTTTTCCATCTGCCATCCAGGTTTGAAAACTCTCGAAAATTTGCATGTGAAATTAAGTCCATCTTTGAAAATAATCGTTACTGAGAACAATCATTTTTACTCAAGAAATTATATACATGTAATGATTTAACTTTTTATCTTCTTTAAATTAATTATTTTTAGCGCTACTTCATTTTCAATTACTTCTACTTCAATCTTAAAGAACCACACTTCTACTTGAACTTCCAGAGTCAGGAGTTTTTACCGGGGAGTCTCCCTCTACCGAGTATTTAATCTCTCTGCGCATTTTTAACTTCACTTTTTTTAAAAAACACGTAACCTGGCTGCTCCGACGCGCCACTTCGCGCTTAACTCTTCAATTCTGGTCATGGATATTCGTTAAAATATGATTCATTAACCTATTTAAAAATAACCTGCATTATCCTCTAAGAATGAATAAATCGAATTTGTTTAACTACTGCCTTTTATTGAAGCAGATTGTGTACACCTCACTTTAAGAATAATGTTCCATACATGCATACAAATTACGGCTATTAGCTGTTCCGAAAAATGCCAGCTTAATCGAAGTTCGAAGGGCAATTCTAATTTAAATTAACACAAAACAAACCATGGTATGATTGAAAACCGACACCTCATCATACGAACAACTATTGATTCAAACCAGTTCTGTTTAAAGACAGTGGTTGTTCTTCCAAGTTTACTTCTTCATAAAGCATCAGCTTGAATTAAGCAATCTCAATAATGAAAATACCGAAGTTTATTATGAATATTCATCCTCATATACATAGTTACTTAAATAACTGCAAAAAATAATCAAAATATAGAAGACAGGAAGATGGAAAAAAACATAGTACAGTGCGAAAAAACCATAAAACGTACAAAAAAATAGTTGCAGCTAACATATAGGAAGGAGTACTTACAATAAAATAGTAAAACTGTAGAAAATAATAAAGCCAGAAAATATTAGTAAGCAACATATGTGTCATACACATCTTTAGTAAATGAAGAGATTAAAACAAAAATGAAAGAAAGGAAAATATGAAATTTGGTCAAATATTTTAACAAATTAACAATGTATTCGAATTCATCATATCATTTCGATATGAGTCATATTTAAGAAAAGAAATAAATCTTCTGTAAGGCCCTGAATTATAGAAAGGATAAGATACTATTATATTTGTGTCAGTTTTGTTTGTAATCATCACCAACAAAATTTCTACCATTGCAGAAAACAGTGTTAAACAAACTTGTTTTTCATTTCAAGAGATAACAAATATGCTATTCTTTTTCCTGAATCCCTTCTAAGGTGTTTTAACGTGGTAAATTACATATAATTAGAAGCTTTTAAGTCAGTTTAAAGTTCCAAATTTCCTATAATTATGCTATTATTCAGTGTAAGCCAAAAAGAATTTCGCCTTGTGACCCACAAAGTGAGAGCGTTTGAAAGTGAAGTGCGAGTCATTTTATTACATTGGTGTTTTCATCAAGTAAATTCGCATTATAGCTTCAGCATTAAGTCTTGCCAAAAAGCTAGCGTTCAAATAAGTGAAATGAGTGAAAATGATTTTTCAGTTCTTCAAAAAGTATGTCAGATAGAACTGACTAAGAACCAGCGGGAGTGGCCTCCCCTAAACTTTCTCGTATACTTTTCAAACATTTGTCATTTCCCTTCCCCCTGCGTTGATAAAAAGTTCGAACCAACTGTAACCCAGAATGCAATGACTATCAGAAGGTTTTTCATTGTTGATTATAGTGATAGTAAAATATTGAGGTGAAGAATCATATTCAAAAAGATACGTATGTATTAAAATTTCGCAATATTTATTTTTTATCAAACTCTAGCAATGCAAGTTCCGCGTGCGGAGAAGAAAACAGGAGAATAGCTTGCGCATGCGCAGAGATTGCTTCCAATACGCAAGTAAAACGAGACGCCCTAAATGTTTGATTCCATGTCCAAAATTTGATAGAAACCTACAAATTATGTTTAAAGACCACATACCAAATTTATCCCCGTAGCTCTAATAGTTTTCGAGTTATCGTGTTCACAGACAGACAGACAAACATAATTCCAAAATTGTGTTTTTCGGACTCAGGGAGGTCTAAAACATGGAGATTCGTCAAAATCTCGAGTTCGAATTTTTTGACGATTACAATACTTTCTCTTTGTATATTTCGTATAGGAGAAAGTAAAAAAACGGCAGTTAAATCTTTTTTTATTTAACCCTGGAACGTTAACGTTACTTCGGGTTTGAATGAGAAAAGGAGTCATTCCGACTCAACGTTACCGTTCCAGGGTAATTTTGAAACAAATATTCAATATGTGTGTCGCAGTGCTAACTACACATTAGTCTGGCTGTGTTATCATCCTCGATTCGGAACAAAAACGACACAAACAGTATACATATTCTTTAGGTGCGTCGTTTCTTGTCCTTTACGCCGACGTAAAACATTACTGAGAAGTATCAAAGGACTGTTTGAGAAAAAAACATTATGAACCCTAACTCCTTGTAATTTGACATAAAAATATCAAATTGCATGTTGATTCCGTTTAAAATATTATAATATTTGAGCCCTCTTCTGCTACACGATACCTCGAGCCTTCAAACATTTTAAAATTAAGACTTTGTGTACCAGACAGGACTGACTCATAATTTTCGCTCAAATGAGCTAGGCATGATATTTATTAAGAATTGTAAATGAAGATATAGAGCAGTTAAAACTCTGACACACTCTGATTTTGTAAGAAATCGTGTTTTCCGTTTCTGTATGATACCTAGGTCAATTTAGCAAAAATTGTGGGTTGCTTCATCCTAGCTTATAACATTTGATTTGAGAAAACTACAGACGGATCAAAATTTCCAATAAAGATTTCCCGCATGAATTTGTATCGCAACAATCTATATCCATATACGGAAGGCTGCATTCTTCACGAATAAAAATCCTAACCTCGGATGCAAATGCAGGCACATTTTAATCAGGTGGAATATTAAATTAATAGAACCTGGAGAAAATTATCCAATTTTATTTTTTTCCAAAAAAAATGTTTCTAACAAAAACCTTTATGCTTACTCATCGATTGATACAATGACGCCCAAAAATATGCAATACAAGAACACAGTTTTTGTTTTAATACCATGACATGCTCCATTCCGCCAAGCTAGACTATTTTATTCAAACTGAAATAGTGTGCCAAGTGAATATGCAGCTGAGCTCTGTCCAGTGTCGTTATGGTTACTTGCAACACAATCAGAGGCACGAAATTATCACAATGAAGCTTCAAAAAGGAATTAACGTTGCGGAAAGTTGCATTACAACCATTGTGATTGCTACAATGACTTCATTGCAATCATTATGATTGTTATACTGTGAGTGTGTCTCGCTTTATGTGGAAGTTCTTCCTAATCACGCTCGTTGAATATATGGTTGCAAGTTCGCTCTTTATATCAAAACTTTTATGAGATTTAATGTATGTTATTTACAAAGTGAAATCAGTTTTGAAAGTCAGTTTTAGATTGTAACACAGAACATGGTTGAAGAAAATTATCGGCAAATGATATTAAAACCCTCTGAGCGGTTAGCTATTTTGATGTACTAGATTTAAAGTCTTAAAAATTTGCATTCAATGTGAATAATTGAATCTTTATTGCGTTTAATAAAGTCTCCGAAATCTTAAGAATATTTTATCAGTTTAAGACATTATACATACGAACATGAATACATGCTTTTGAACTCAATATGAGAAACGGAAAAATACGTGTAAAACGCTTGGAGGGTTAACATATTAAGGTGAAACATGCATTGGCAGCCCGAGGCCCGGGCAAACTGGGGTGCCACAATAGCGGGAGTGTGAAAGAAAGAAAAATGTTTTAACAGACTTGAGAAATAAAGCCGCATAAATTCGTTGAATATATTATATTATATTCAACTATTCGTCTTCGGCAGCCAGCTTGTTCGCCGGAAATATAATTTCAATTGAATCTCTTGTGTATAATTTGATATTCATGGTTCCCTTAACAAAGTAATTTTAAATTCCAAATCGTGATAGATATTTAAATCATGTTCTTTCGGTAGCTTTCCACATATTCTGTTCGTTGTCTGCATGAACGTCTTTAATGGATGGATTCCAGTAACTGTCTATGTCTTGTATCATACAATGGCATCATCTTCACTCTCTTATTCCTCTTGAAATGCGTTTGATTTTAACTTTAAAATGGTGCGGCACATTTTACTTACAGCAGCATGTTAGCTGAATGAAAATATGCTGATTAAAACATATCATTAAACATAAAAAATATTACCTTAGCTTTCAACAATGCAAGAGAAGCGCGGAAATAAATATTTGTTTAAACAATAAAAACGGTTTGAATTGCTCTGTAACAATGAAAAACATTGTTGTAAATTATGCCATAAAATATTTTTTAAATTTATTAAAATTAGAGAAAAAATCGTACGGCAACTTAATTGAAAAGGTAATTTTTTGCACTTTCAGGTCGTGTAAAAATAAGTTTTGTGCTTTAATATTTTCGAAAGTTATTAAGGATCAACGCCGAAATTTCTCTTAATTTCTAATTAATTAAAATTTCAAAAAAGTTCTCCATGTTGCACATTCCCACCCACCAAAGCAGGTTTGTATCAAATTTTGTAGCTCTAGCTCGAGCGGTGTGCCCTGCAGAGCGCCAGCACATAGACACTTCGACACACACATTCTCCTTCACTATTAGTAGATATAATTAGTCTCACCATAATAGTAAGTCCTATTTGCAAATAAAACAAGCATATTTCTAAGTAAAAGTTTGTTTGACATTTAGAATACAGACATGAAGGAATTTTAAAAAATACGTTGGTTGGGAGGGCCGCCATTTTTTTTGTCTTGCCCAATTGATAATGTTATTTCGGGCCGCTTCTGGAAGCATGCGACATTTGAAACTCGAATGCAGCGACAAATTGTACATCAAAAAAGTTTAATAAAATAGTTTTTAAAAAGCACTTTCAGAAGAGCGCGAAAAAGTAGAAAAACCTTCTTAATTTAAGTTTTCTACTTTTTGGTCTTTAATTTGTAACTCATTTTCATAAATACTACGAAGAATCGAAATCAATTTTTTTCTTAAATTCACTAACAAGTGACGCCACTAGTATGTAATAAAACTTTAATTGAATTAATAAATGAATTGATAATTAAGTTCTGAAATTATAAAAAAGTGTATTGTCATCGAGAACGCACACGTGTACAAAGTCTCAATATTCTAGCACGTTAGAAAAAGAGTTAAAAATCGTCTATAAAATTCCATCTTTAAAAAAATGAAACAAGTGAAGTTAAAATGAAAAGTGTGTAATAAGAAAATTCGGTGCATATTAAATGATTGAGAAGAAGAAATATCGAGGAACTCTGCGCTTAAAATAAATATTGAGACATTATTTTTAAAATTAAATCTTGTTGAGAATTTTTTGTATTTTTTAATGTGAATTATTTATTTATAAGGACAATGCAGGACATTATTGTCAAAATAGGGGCATTTGTTTCAAGCCAATAAAAAAAGTCTCAATCCGGAATGTCTAGTCACTGCAGTCAGAGCAAAAGGTAATTCGCTAAAGGAGGTAAGTGGCGTTGTGACCGGGGGGACAAGGAGATACAGATGCCCCGGGCGCCAGTTTTAGGGCCGACATGGAATCAAAACATTACTGCATTTATGCCATTTTTTAAGCAGAATACGATTAGAGAAAGTGAAAATCATACCATGTCTCAGGGGCCACCTCCGCTTTCTAAGCAAATGACGACTGGGATTTTTTTAAAAATCATATTCGTTGAGCGCCACCTACCCTCGTTACGCCATTGGCCATGTGGATAAAACGTTAATGTGTTTGTGGCACTTTTTAAAGACAAATACTATAAGGAATCGAAAAATGCCCTGCCCCGGCGCTGTTTACACAAGCTAAACCACTAATTTTGACAGAAAGGGAGGCGAATAAGTCATATTATGAGACGGGCGCCACTTACCCTAGGTACGCCACTGCAGAAGATTGTGAGAAAGAAAAACCCACATAACATCAGAAAATGCATAACATAAGAATAACATAAAGTAAGATTGTTGTAGTACAAATGTAAAAAATCTGGGTTTGAAACATACGGAATTATAACAGAAAAGCCATCATTTTTACACTTTTATTTAACTTGACTTATTCCATATTTGTAAAGAGAGAACTCTTTAATCGATTTTTCACTCTCTGATATGCTGAAGGTTAGATGTTTTGCACATTTTTGTATTCACGACGGCAATACAATATTTTAATGATTTCAAAACGAAAATCATAGTGGCGAAAGTCCGAAATTCATCGTTTGGAGAAAATAGCGTTTCAAACGCTCGAAAGTTAATTATCGGTTAGTTCAGATTAGTTAGATCAGTTGTTAATCAATTATGAATCATAAATTAGGAACTATAAAGTAGTAAACGAAATTTAAAAAATTCTGCACTATTCTACATTATTAAGAATATATTTTTAAAAATTGTTTTATTTAACTCTTGCAAAGACAGGGCATTTCCTTCACAATATTTCAACAAAATACATCTAAAATTTTTCTATATATCTTTATATTGAACGTTAATTAATTTAATTCATAAGCTTGATTTTCATAGTGGACTTAATGTTTACCTTACTAGAATATTCATTATCCCTACTTACGAATTCAGGAGGTAGATATGATTAATTCGTAGATTTTCTTTTCATATCTTATCTTTATTACTAAAACCACAAAGGGCAGCAAATCTCAAATGTTTTGAACACAACAACTTACAAAATAATCCCTATATTAATTAATGCCATTAAATTATTATATTACTTAATTCTTAAATAATTTAAGTATATTTATCTTGGGGGAAAAACTTACCTTCTTGCGCCACAGCTACCACAACCAACAAGAGCAACGAAATCAAAAACTTCATGTTTGCGAACTTTTTCTGGCCAAAACCCAGAACTAGCAGATAACATCAAGAAGCCCTTATATATTCTATAAAATTCATCCGATCTAAGATTACGTAATTCTAGACCAACTGGAATGACGATGTGACTTCCTCCTAATTGCTTCGGCACACTTTTTCGATCTCGGTGGAACTATTTGTTGTTCTGACGGAACTTTCAGTATTTAAAAATAACAAAACTCATCTGATAATTAGTATATACATGGCCTTTCGTACCAAACTGTAACTTGTTTTCGTGGATGAAAATCGAATGTTCCGATGGTCAAGGTCGATCATATCCTTAATCACATAATTTAGCTACTAGTATATTCTAAATGCAACGTTTTCAAAATTTCTAAATCGAAGCTATCTAATAACCCTTATATTTATAAAAAATAACTGACCAACACATTAACTGAAAAACATTAAGACCTCGTGATGAAATATTAGATTAGAATGTTCTTTTAATATTTAATTTTAGTGAAGTTTCAAGGGCAAAATATTAGGAAGTTCTTCCAAAAATAACCATAGTATGGCTTCGAAATCGGACAATATTCTAAGAAATCAAGGACAAAACGAAATTTGGAGGGGCTTTTGATTGATTTTAGAGTAATTGTTTTGCGAACCATTCAGATTTAGGTAAATGCTGTATATCATAAAATGAACAAGAAATTACACTGTCAAGTAAGTTTATTGATAAAATGCTAATTTTAACTACAAATTAGTTGCGTATGCATTAAAATGTTTCATAGTAACCCCTTAATAAAAAAAAGTTTTCCAGTCTATAATTATTTTTTCCTTACATGAAATTAAAGAGCACAATTTGCCTAGAAATATACAGATTTCTTATTATTAAATACCCATACCCTAAGCGGAATATGGGAAAAAGGAAAATCAGATTTTTCTAAACTAATCAGTAAAACTTAATTAAAACTCCGCCTTGATTTTAAAGATCTCATTAAGATTTTCTTATAACTAAAAGAAACATATTTAGCTCATTTCTGTCATAAAATTTTTGCTTACTAATCTTTAAAAATTTTAGAATCGTTTCATTTCTTACTTCTATTTTTTTTTTACATTGCAGATAGTTTGTGAAATTTTCTTAACGATGCTTTCAACCAAATATAATTTATTTTCTTTTTCTAAGATAAGTCGCAACGTCACCATTTTTAATACATGCACAAAACTTGAGAATTCTCGTCAATTTTGAAAACAAATGATGAGACGTGCTATTCTTTCAACTGAATACCAGACATGTCAAATGTAAAAAATATCATTCAAGCTGTAAGAATGTGTGCCGCAAATATCTGAAACTAAATATCTCGTATTATGTGCAATAATCATGAATCACTATTTTCTGTGGCATAAGTGTACAGTCGTTGGAGACAAGAATAATAGCGGAGGCTAATGTGTATTATGGTAAGAGGACTTTATAAAGCATAACAAACGTATTATTGTTTTACATTCTCATATACGAAATGTCTGTCTGTCAAAACGATATCTAACTGAAGAACGAAACAAACTAGAAGAATATAAAAGATAAAATATTGTAATCGTCAAAAACATCATCCTCGAAATGTTTGGGTGAATTTCCACGTTCTGAGTCTGAAAAAACCATTTTTGGAATTACATCCGTCCGTGCACACGATAGCTAACTGAAAAAAAAGATATAATTAGGCTAATAAAATTTGATATGTGGTCTTTATAGAAAGATCTGCATCAAATTTTTATCTGAATCCTTCAACGGGATGACATCTGTCGATTCATTTATTTATACGTAAGTGAACTCTATAATTCAAAAGCGCAGCAATCAAGTGGATGAATTTCAGTATATTTTTTTTACACCAAAATTTGAGATGAGTGCCTGATTTTGAACCAAATCGTTTAATGGACAGACTATCTGTTTACCTGTATGTGCGAAAATGACATCTCAAAAACTCATCAAGAAAGATAAATGAAACTTTGAAAGTAATCTTGACACCAAAATTTTAGATCTGTGTAAAATTGTGAACCCAATCAGTAAACGGGAAGAGTTCCAAAATGCACATTCCATTCTCTTAATATACAAGTGGTCATAAATTATTGTACCCATTTCAAAAATTAATAAAGAAAACTAATAATGTTACAACTACTTTTCTTTTTTCAAATGAGAGAGCAAATACAAAAGTTTTTTCAGATAGATCGCGTACCATTACGGCGTTCTGAATTTGCTACAGCGAGAGATTTCCATACGCAGTGCTACTCAGCAGAAGCCAATGAGCGTTTTCTAGTTTCATTTCTAAGTTTTTCTTTAATATCTCGCAAACTATTCAGTTATCGAATTGCAATGGAATTAACAAATTAAAGAGCGTAAAATTCAACACAAATACATGCTTTTATTTTGCTTTCAGCTTTAATAGTTTCGTAGATAATGGATCTCAAAAATGGGAGATGCCCAATAATTTACGACCACCGCACTGCAGGTGACCTATCTGAAAAAAACTTTTTAAAATGAGTTCTTATTTCAAAAAACCGTAGTTGTAACATTATTAGTTTTTCTTTAATTAATTTTTTAACTGTGTCGAATAATTTATGACCACCCTGTACAATGATGCATCCTACAAAGCTAAACATAAAATAAGCCATATTGTGGAAGTATACGGGAAAAGTTCAGAAAAGAACATTTTTGTTGTTTTATTACGAAATTAATGACCTTAAAAGTAACCGTCACCTTAAAGGTTTTTTCTCCAAAAGTATCATTACAGGTTTTTTTTAAGTTATTGATTGTAAAGTTTAAAGTTGTCTCCTAAAGTTTTTTTTTTGTCGCAAGGTTATTTACGAGGCGCGACACTCCCCCACTTGTTAGTTTGTTCGCGGTGTATAAAACAGAGAGCTCTCTCAGTGCTGAAGCTACATCAAGAACTTAGTTTTGCCGAGAGCAGGAAGTACTCAAATAAGCCTCATATTCAGGAGACATGGTAATTTGGACAATTATCTGTCATGAAATATTTCGTATCATAGAGCTTCCTCCCCCCCCCTGAAATTATTTTAAAAGATTGTATTTTCGTTTTTATTCTAATTGGCTTTCTTTTCCACTTTGAGAATTCAGTAATCAACGAAAATGGCAAAAAAGTAATAAAAAAATGTAAAAGGAAGACGGAAAATCAATCAAGAATTAAGAGACAGACCAGAGCTGCAGAAAATTTTGCCTCGCCTCAGGATATGAAATTAACGCAATAAGTAACGCGAAGCGGGAGAAAAGTAACCCTTTCTAAACTTCAAATTGCATTCATTTGAGCTGCACTCCGGAGCAGCTCACGATGGGCGCGACTTCCTCATTTGGCTTTTTTTCGCTTTTTCTCAGTAGTTCAGTAGTTTTTTAAAATCCAATTGTGGAGGACTTGTAATTTTTTGCTTCTTTATGTTCTTTCGGATGCTGATTACGAATCTGAGATTTGCCACCAATAATTTTTTGTTGGAATTTTAGTTATAGTCAAAAAACATGAAAAAAAATTCCGTAAGTTTTTTTGCTTATAACTCAAAAACTATCAATTTTTAGTATACCATCATTACATGTCAAAACATCAGCACAAAATTAACTACAACTTAGGTCTATACAACTTTTGCAGCACTGCTTGTTTCAGAGCCGACGAGCCGCCACTGCATAGAAATCTTTTTCTGAATTTGTTTGCTCATGCAATAATTTTCGTCTTCAGAATTTTAACTTTAACATTTCGAACTTTACTCTCAGATATAGATTTACATCTGATAATTTTCATTTTATTGTTTAAAATTAAAAGGTTGAGCTTACTGGGTTTCAACATTCAAAGTGCTCTCTCTTAGAACTAAACCTGTAGTCTTTCTTTTCTACGTGCATTTTAAGGCTACTTACAGATAAGCCATTCCGATTGCAGCGAAACTGTTTTGTATATTAGAGTTTTATTCGACGATTTTTACTTTCTAGCACATGAAGTATCGAAAGGCAAAATATTGTAAAAGCAAAGTATGATAAAAAAAAAAATCGATCTTGAAATTTTGATGAATCTCTACGTTTTCGATCCCCTTGAATTCGAGAAAACGGCCTCTGTTCGAGAATATAAATCTCAAAACACAAACGAGTTGGATGAATGAAATTTAGTATGCTATCTTTACACCCAAATTAAAGACCTGTGTCAAATTTTGAACGAAATCCGCCAGTAGGAGGTCTATCTGTCTGCCCATGAGAACACAATAACTCAAAAACATAGCACACCATATGGGTGAAATTTTATTATTTTTTATCAAAAGAACTATAGATGTTTTTTTCCAAATTTTGAAACAAATCCATCAACGGCTTGGTTATCTGTCGTTCCATCTACTCCAGGAATGGGCAAAATTTTTAGGGGCGTGCCAAAAAAAAAAAGTTTGACGGACCAATATAATTTATTACAGAAACTCAATAAGGACTCAAAAATTTAAAAAATTCTTTAATACTAATGCGATGGATGAAGCTGTGATTGCATTTTTAAAAGCTATATTTTGCTATAAATATATGATTTCTATAAAATGCATATGTAAAATTTTTATTATTATAAACTGCTATTACTATTTTTCTGGAGCGAGCCGTAGTTTGCCCATCACTGGACTATTCGTGTTTATGTGAAAGTCACAGATCAAAAGATTGATGAATTTCAGTCTAAACATCATAATTTTGTTTTATTCACAATTGTTTTTTCTAAGATTTTTTTCCTGTCTCTCTTTTCTAAATTGTATCTCAGACTTCG
>BGPR01022544.1:14752-25244 GCA_013235015.1 Araneus ventricosus | reverse complement strand
CACAAAATGTCCTACAACTTAGGTATATAAAACTTTTTCAGCACTGCTTGTTTCTGAGTTGACGAGTCGTCACTGTATATCAACTAATATATTCAAAAACTAGGGATACTTGACTCTACGCAATTTTCTCAGATTGTGAAATAATTGGTAATTTTGTGTGACATTTTTATTTGACCTTTAGTCACATGGTCATTCCAATCTGAAAAGCCATCATAATGGTGTGTAGGTAAATATGTTTTGGAGTTCGAAAAGTAAATTTTCATTTTTTTCATTCCTTAGTGGATAGGAAATTTACTATTAAAGATTTGATGAATTTAAATCTTTCTGAGTTTTAAGCATACTTCTAGCAATAATTTGATACGCGATTTTATGCAGTATCTTAATTCAAAGCGATTTAATTTTTAGATTATTTAGAAAAAGTCAAGTTAGGGCTACTTGACTCTAAAAAGCTAGGGATACTTGACCCTATCCACAACTATTACAGCTTCGATGTCTTAGCCGACCGAAGCACATTTTGTGATTGGGATCCATTTTCTGGTGCAGTTTTTCGCTAATATGACAACTCAAATATAGGGAATAATTATTTAATAATGGTTTGTAAGTAATTATTTACTGAATAAAATTTCTTTTTGATGTGATAATTTCAAAGAATGCAAGTAATTATTTTAATAAAGATTTTAAAACGAATCGAAATTTATTTATTCTATTTTTCCTCGCTTGTAAAAGAACGAATTTTATTTTAGAATGATAAAAATCTTTTGCTCGAACTTTTGTCATCGGTTGGTTTTATTTAATGTTCCGCCATTTCTATTGAGTTCGTCTTTCTTGGTTGATTTGTATTTTTACCTAAAATATATTTTTATTCTTTTGCCTTTATTTTTGTTTAAATATTAGAAGAACCGAGTAAGTCTATTAAGCTTCTCAATTTCTTGTGTTTATTTTTTTCATTTTGATATTATTCTGCTTTTTGTTTTTTTCTTTATTCCCAAAACCGGCAATTTTTCAACGTGCTAAGGTTCTCAGATGCATTTATCAATTAAGTAAATAAATATTTTAATTGTTTATTAAATTTTGAACTAATTTAATTTAATAACTAGAGTTAATTTAATGACTCTAATAATTTAATTTATTAACTAGATTTTATTAATAAGAACCGCGTTTATATACTTTTCATATTATTTAATTTTTTATATTAGTTTGATTAATATTTTTTGATAATTAAGATGTTTTCTCAAAAGAATTTAAGTACTTTTTGCATGTAGGGTCAAATATCCCTACCCTCAGGGTCAAGTATTCCTAGCTTAGGGCCAAGCATCCCTAAGTTTAGGGATACTTGACCCTACGCGTTTTCATAAAAAATATTTATTTTATGATTAAATGAGATTTCCATTTAGCGTAAGTATATATCTCATTCTTAAACACAAATCCTTTTATGGTGCTAACAATTCAAATGTTCGAGAAATATAAGAGAAAGTAAAAGTAAGGTCAAGTATCCCTAGTTTTCCCTACATTTCAGCAAAGCTTCATTAGTAATTACAACTTTAAACATCAAATAAGAAGCATCAATGACATTGTTAGTAGACATAAATTCAATGCACCAATATTGGTTCGATTATTTATCTGAGTAAACTTCATTCTCCGATTTGTGGCGCCATCTATAGAAATCTTAAGTACTTAAACATGATTCAATGAATAAAATGCAATCGCTCGCATTCAGCAAGCAAAAAAATATTAATAAATAAATTTAAAAGAATCGAACTTTAACGGTGCTTTTTCAAGATAAATAATAATTGCTTTTAGTTTGTATGCCAGTTGAATATTGGCATTATAAAGTTTTAGAAGTATAAACGTTGATGCTCTTGTTTTATTGTTCTGTTTGTAACCATTATTTCATTTATGATTGCATTCGTGAGAAATAAAATAAAGGATTTGTTTACATCGGATCAGGGCGGGCTTTAAGAAGTGCTGGGTCCAACTGCAAAAAAAATCACTTTTTTAAAAATTAGTCTTTTGCAATCTAAGGATTTAAACTTAAGAAAAGGTCAGCTGGAGTCTTCTGCCCTCGATTCTAGTATACAAATACAATCAATTTGGCGTGGTTTGTGCTTTGCAGTATAGTAATGAAAATCGAAGTATGCACATTGAACTCATTCCTTTCTTCCGGTTGAGACCTAAATTTGATACAGACCTGCAATTCTGATGATAAAACCATTATCTTTCTGGCTCTTTGCGTTTTTGTGCTATTACGTGCACATGGGCAAGGATGCACAGTTTTTCAGGCACAGGATTTCGTTCCAATGTAATAGAAACTTAAATTTTTGGCGTCATGCCAGCATACTAAATTTCATCTGTCTAGATAGTAGCGTGCTTTTGTCATTGCCGGTCTGACTGTGACCGGCAGGATAGACATAATTCCAAAAATGTTTTTTTCAGACTCGGGGAGATATTAGCAAGTATAGAATTGTCAAAATTTCATGGTGGAATTTTATGATGGTTACAGTACTTTCTCTTTATATATTTCGTATAAGAGAAAATAAATAAATAAATATTTTAAATTCTTAAACTCAATTCTGTACCCTCTGGTAATGGCTCCCAGAGCACTTTCCCTCCCACCTCACCCTAGTCACGCCACTGACATGAAAGGAGAGTAGATAAGATTGTGCCAAGAAGCCAGTGGCGTATCGAGGATAAGTGGCACCCGAGGCATACTATTATTTTTTCGCCCTCTCAATCATATTTAGCTCAAAAAAAAAATTCGACGGGAGGCTGTCTCTGCGAAACGGCCACTGGGATTGAGGGGCGTAGACTCACTTACCTTACTCAACTGTGACTAAAGTAGCTCTATGTAGAATTGGGTTGATACCAGGTTTTGCTGTATCAGGTACAAGTTGATACTGATACGCGCTTGTACCTGATACTTTTGTATCTGATACAGCTGATAACCGATCCCCTCCTGTCGGTACGGAACTGGGCAGGCAATCGGGTAGTGATAAGAGATTTTTACTTTGGCAATGCTAGCATGTGTTATGTGTGTGTGTTTTTTTAAACTGCCTATATATGTTATTTCTTATCATTACCTGGAATAAAATTATTTCTAACGCATTTTTTTACCTTTTCTTGCAATGTTTATTAAGTATATAAGATTGATGGTATTTTCTGTGATTAAATAAAGATATTTTGCTTTAAGCATTTCTTTATACAAAGCAAATAATTAACGCAAATAACAGAATTATTATTAGTAAAATAAACTGAACATAAAATTAAATGCTGAACATGAATAGAATTTTCAGAATATAGCGTATTAAAAAATATGAACAGAAAATATTTAGATTTTAAAATATAAATATACTATGAAATACTTGAAAACAAAATGAAAATGAAACTGTTGCTATCAATCTTTTAAGTTTTGGAAAAGTCTTTACTTTTTAAAAATGCTTTAAGAAATAATGTACAAAATTAAAATTAGCAACTAAAACTAAAATTAACGAGCAATTTTGGAAGATATGGAGATCATAGTTTATAAAGCTAAACGTCTATTAATATATAGAGTTTAATATGAACAACTTAAAACAAAAAACTTGAAATTTCTTTTTAATTAAGAAAAGAGGAAAGTAGGTATATTAACAAAAATATAACATTGAGAACATACAAGGTACAGCAACAAAATAGTTAAAGAGAGAGATAAAAATAATTTAATCATAGTTTTAAAAAACTAAAATTTTTTCTTTGTCAGAAGATAATCTTGGTTTTTTGTCATTTAAGATCAATACCAGTATCGAAAAAATGAGTTCTCATGGAACGGATGTCACAATCATGTAAAAATGTTTTCTCGCTTTTTTTTTAAATACAGATAATTGTACCTCTCTTCTCGCCACTATTTTAATCGTTCTTTAATAAGGAAGTACCTACCTACTTCGGGGATCATTCTCGATCAAGATGTTCCTACACTCATGTATGATGCTGAAATCCTATCGTATCTTTTCCACAAAATTAATGCATTACATATCAATCCCACACATACCAATCCCAGCTTGGGAATCCCGTCTTCCGATACACTTAACTATTTATTTCTCTCTTCCCCCCCCCCACCCGTCATGACTTCAAAACCAAGGCCACATGCACTTCATCATCAATCCTCTACCGAAAACGCGAAGCTAGAAGATACCCCCAACCCGGAACTGTATCAATCTAATATATCAGCATGGTACAAGTATCATATGATACAAAATATATCATATGATACAAAATGTATCCTACGATACTTCGTATCAGCCGACCGAAACAGAACGCGACGGAAGCGATTACTTGTACCAATCTGATATATCAACATGATACAAATATCATATGATACACAATGTATCATATGGTACTTCGTATCAGCCGACCGAAAAGGAACGCGACGGAAGCGATTACTTATCGTTATCATTCGAGTCCGAGAACTGATACCGAGAACCTGATACTTTTTGTCTGTATCATTTAGGTGTATCTGATACTTTTACGTACCTGATACAAAGTATCAAGTTGATACTGTATCACCCAGCCCTAGCTCTATGTAACTTTGACCTATGACCTATGCTCTATGACCTTTCTCTGTTAAATGAAACTAAAACCAACTCAACTCAATTAAATCGATGAAAAGGATAGCTCAATTAAATCAACAATTATTAATAATTAATTAAGGACAGTTAATTAATCGATTACTCAACTGTGACTTTCTGTGACTAAAGTAACTCTATGTGACTTTGACCTATGACTTATGCTATATGACCTTTCTCTGTTAAATGAATTAATCTAAATGAATTAATTAATCTGAAATGAATTAGTTATTAATATGTTAAAATCTAGTTAATATACCGCTCACAACCGATGCATGCGCGCGCATCGATCGCTGTGACGTCATCAAAATTCTTCGTGATTTTCACCAACTTTGCAACTCGACTGTCACTAAACCATAATTACAAATTCTAAAATTATTTTTGCAATCTTCAATGTCTACCTTTCTCTGTTAAATGAAACTAAACCCAACTCTCTATGTTATTTGGTTGCGGAGCTATAAGCGTTTAAAAATACCACCGAAAGCGTCATAATTTTTTCCTTTCCCGACACACCATTAGACCACTATGGAGAGACGTAAGCCTTCACTGTCCTGTAAGACTGACCCCCGTCTACCCATACGACCCTTTCCACCCAGTCACTAAGCCAATGCACAAGGAAGACACTTGTATTAGAAGTTAATACAGGCAATCCCTTCTCTCCGTTGTCTGGTCAGCACACAGTGGCGTAACGAGGGAAAGTGTGGGACCGGGGCATAATGTGATTTTTCTCCTCTCGCTCGCCATCAGTGGCGTAGTAAGGATGAATGGGGCTTGAGGCATGTTATTTTTACTGTGCATCCCTCTTCATATTTGGCTTTAAAATTTGCCTTAATCACTAATATTTTGTTTCCATGGCATTGCTTAAGAGTGGCGCCGGGTATCTATACCCTCCTTGTCCACTCCCCGTTGCTATGTCACTGGGCAGGGCCCCTTAAGCGCGGGTTTCTATTGGGAGCAATCGGCTAAAGGCCGGCCCTGTATCGGATCGTGATATTTTTCTGATACAATTCGGTTTAAAATATTATCACGCTTCTGTTTCCCTCCAAAATATCGCTTGCAATAAATTTAAGAAAAGCAATCTTTTTAAAAAGTTATAATTTGTTTAAGAAATATTTTATATTCAAATTAAGCACTAACTAATTTGGATATACTAATGAAGCAATGGCGAACCTTTCTGAGAAGTGGGTCAAATTTTTTTTCTAAAGAATAAAAATTTGCTAAAAAAAAAAAAGGGTTAAAATAAAGCTTCCAATAATCTGGAAACATCGAAAATTTGTTAACAGAAAAAATTGCATGGTGCAATGAAATATAAATCAATTTTTTCAAATTATTCATTTTACTTCGTTGAAGGCTTTAACTATTTTAATACTGAAGCTCCCGAAACGCCCGTTCAAGCAAAGTATGGCGATCGCCCGAATTTCTCTGTTAAATTTCCACCACAAACCCTTCGTTAAGTGCGATTTATTGAATACCCGAGACGCATGCTTTGTTAGGCAGAGTACCTCACCCTGAAGGAAGGAATATCCGATCCCATTTTCTTGTATACATCTCCCAAATAGCCATCGGCTAAGCCTCCTCTTTTGTATTTCAATCTCTGAAGAACACGAGTTGTCTTTGCGGTTTTAGAGGGGAAGTAGGGAATTTCTCTTATCATTGAACTAGGAACTCGGATTTTTCAGTATTCTGAGATTCCAGGGCTCCAAGGCCATTAGAAATCAGAGGGTTAAAATACGTGCACATTTACTGTTTCGCTGCTATGTTAGTATTCGGGCAGGAAAGAGAGATTTACAGAGGTTTTTACTGGAGACTAAGCCAATGAACGCCGACCTTGTTGAAAAAGAGAAACTTCTCAGAAAATACAAGAATTATGGCCCTATCTCTACTAAGAACGGATATATGGAGAACATTAGAGAGAATTCCATGTGACGTCATGCCTTTTCGGGAAACTATAAATACCCGAGTGGCTCAAACGAGGAATCAATCTCTCTTTGGAGTTTTGTCAGCAGTGCAATCTAGTGAGTTGCCAGATAATGAGTGCTGTTGAAAGTGCTATTGCTGATATTTATTACTGATCTGCTGTCTGCTTCTTTTGTTAATTTATACGAGTCCTGTTTAGTTTTGTTACATGTGCTTCATGTTTTTCTGGAATATTCGTGGAATAAAGCTCCATTTTTTTATTATCTTTCTTCTTGGACTACATTCACGTACATCCACCGTACGATTTTCGTAACAATCTGTATGGGCACAGAGACTCCTTTGAAACAGCTTTATTATGTGTTTGCAGTTAAAAAAGAATATCGGAACATATTTGGTAAAGCAGAAATTCCAAAACTAAAAAAAAACACCGATTATATTATGTTACTGTTGTTACATTAAAATTAAATATATTGTAAAAGAGGTAGGTAAAAACGAACTTCCAAAAATACGAACACTCATTATTTGATGATAATGGTATAAATATTTTTGCTTTCGCATGACCAAATCGATCTCTCCACCAAATTAACATCATCATCATAAATAAGTAATTGGGAAAATTTATAGGGGAGGGTGGGGTAAAACCGGATACCCTTGATTCTGACGCTTTTATTTTTCCTTTTTAGGTGACAGCTACTGAATTACACTCTACTAGTCAAGAAACAGGAACAGTCATAGTTGCGTGTCGTGGCTGTTGAATTCACTGCATCTGTGAAGGTTTATTTGTTTTAAAACGTCAGCTCTCTAAAGTGCGTTTGATTTTAAACTGTCTTTACTTAAAAATTATTTCAGTTATAAAACCTATATTTAGTACAGCTTATTATACGTTTACTAATGATTTATACCCTATCAAACAGTAAGGATTCAGTCCAATTGTTGCTCGATTCTATTTCGTTTTTTATAACCTCTTCACTCAAAGTAAAACCAGGTACTCCAAGTGGCGTAACACCGGGACAATCAGTGTTGATAATTCCTCCGATGAAGACGATAAAAACAGATCAGACTTTGATTGTTATATTTTAATGATGTATTTTCTAATGAAAATAAAGAAGAAGGGTTAATCCAATTTAAAAACTATTTTAGCTGTGCCCACGAAAGTTGCAGTTGCGCGGAGGAAGAAGACAACTGCTTTATATGTGAATTTTGTAACTAATATTCTTAAATTGTCATATAAAATAAAATGATTGCAACTTTTCCATTGAAAATCGAGTTTTCCAAATTTCCCATAACGTTAACATGTGTACCCGGTTTTATCCCAGTAGTGGGGTATAAAACCGGGTTGTTTGATTTTTTTTATAAAAAAATCATTGATAAAATAAGTAATGAATCTGTGACTTTTCTGGAAAGATATATTGTACTCCGATAAACGATGAATATTTTAATAAAATTTGAGAGCTCTATGTCGAATAGTTTAGCTCCAGCAGGCCTTCGGACCATAGTCACCCGGTTTTACCCTACTTTCCCCTATGTATAAACAACTTCGAATATCTGTCAAAATTTATAACCTTTTGGAAAAGAGAATCATCAGATTTTAGTAAAATATAACACCGCCAATAATAATAAAAAAAGATTTTGTTTGTTTGGTGCCCGGAATTTCAATTATATTTGGTGTGCTGATAACCTACGTGAAAACAAATTTTCTCTATCTGCTTCTCTACTCTTTGAGATTCAGAGCAGCTAAATTGTGAGGTACTGAAAACTTCAACGAAAATATTCCTCGAAAAAATGAATCAAATGGAAAGGGAAAAAATGTTAGCATCTGTTCTTAGGCAGGAAGTCGTGTGATAAATTAGAGAACATGATACCATATTTTTGGTCATGAAGGTCAAGTTTCAAGAGCATCAATGCGTAATTTATGTGGACTTAAAAATGGTAGTTTCTTCTTGGTCAGCGGAGGAAGAGTATGTGGGGGGACGGGGACACGAAATTTCCTTGCTTCCTACGCCTGTGGTATAGCAGAGCCAAACAATGCCTCTGTTTAAGAAAAGAGTGGTATATGGCAGAGAACATGGTTGTTGAGAACAGGGGCGGCGCCAGCGGCGGACGTAAGGGGGCAATTGTCCACCGTCGGTGACCACTTGCCCCCCCCCCGTCGGCGAAAAATTAAGACTTTCGTCTGTAAAAATCTTTGCGATTTTGGGAGATGTTGAGAGCAGGGTATCACGGAATATAATAATTTTAATCCCATCATGAAGTTATTAGATAATAAACGGTCGAGATAAGCGATTTGTGTCTGAATTTGAGGACTGATTTACGGTTAGGTCAACAGAATGACCGACATCTTTTTAAGTTGTCGCCCATTCGGCCAGTAGTTCGCAACACATTTGAAAGAATAACCGACAAGGCGACAAGTGAATCAGATGTCGCATTTTGCCGACTGTTTTCGGTCGGTCGGCTAAGAGATCAACAAGACGGATGAAAATATTTATGTTTTGTGTTCTCTATCGACTGTTTCGATCACTTTTCGGTGGAATTATTAGGTAAAACTAAAGTATCTGTATTGCACAAGAGTGTGGCTACACATAGTGGTAATCCCTCTCAACAGCCATTTTTGTTCGGCGTGGAATTTTTCGGCCCATGGTCATAATGTTAAAATAAAATCTATTAACGGCCATTGAAACCTCTCTGAACAGTCGAGATTGTTGCGCGTTCAATTTCAATGAAATTCTTTCCTTTTGTCTCTCCGACCGTGGATATTTTATAAAGAGAAATTGAGGAAAGAAAGAAAAAAATTCATACACTCAAAAACAACACGGGAAATCAGATAGAAATTAATCATTTCTTTCCCAATGTGAAGAGAAGAATGAATTTCGGACTCCACCGGGTTTGGGCATTAAAGAGTTCACTTTTGCCTTTCAGGTGCTGATTCGAACTCTGACAAAAAATTTGTCATTATGGTCACGGCCATCAGTGAATGAAACTTTCAGCTCAACGACTTTAGGAAAAATAGACGATATTATAGCCTTTCCTCAACAACTACCGACGAAACAATTATAGACATATTTTTACAATTAAAAAAATTGCAAAAGTGACCTCCGAAATAGCTGAAAAACCCAAGCAAGACACAAATTACATCTTATTTCTAAAAACGAAAAAATAAAAAGAAAAGAAAAAAATAAATAGAGAGAGAAATGTTCGGATAAAGCACATTTTTTTCTTTGGATAATTTTTAAAATTAGATTTATCAGAAATGACGAATTAGGTCTTATTTAAATATTTTATACTCCCACTCCCAAACATAATAACCTTTTAGAGCGGTCAATTTTCCTTGGAACGTAGGTTGACCATTGTAGAGAGGTTTCGGTGCATTACATACTAGCCGCCCTCTTCGACAGCTTGTTAGTCGGGAATATAAATTCAATTGAATCTCATTGTTGTGTGAAATATTCATATGATTCGCATTTTATTTTGTAAAGTCGGCTGGTGAGAAAATGAATACTTACATGACTCATTAGAAATTCCATCGGCGAATCATATCCGGTGAGTGACGTAGGGTTGCAATTTTTAAAAAAAGTTTGTCAACTTTGGCGCTTGCTTACTATGGCTACGGATTATGAAGAAGCCAACCAAAGACAGCGGGTAATGTTGGACCAAGCTTAATGCCAAAAAGTGGGTGGCAAAAGAAGAAAACTGGGGGTTGACGATTTTTTGAGGAGGACAAAAAAGTGAATAAAAAAAGAAAAAGACAGAAGGGAAGTTGGTAGCCGGCGAAGAAGGATGAACGTTGTTTGTGGATGAAATAAAAAGTGAAATCAAAAACGACGCAACTCGGCTGGATGATAATAACATGTCATTGTGATAAAGCGACCCCGACTGCGCTCCTATGTCCCAAATAAATCACCCCTTTTATTAATTTTTGCCAATCAATAACATTAAAATATAGCAGCAGACCTCCATAGATATTTGAGTTAAAAATATAAAAG
>BGPR01022544.1:0-13147 GCA_013235015.1 Araneus ventricosus | reverse complement strand
CTGGGTTACAGTTGAATATCACTCTACTATGTTTTTCAGAAATGTTCCAGTCAGGATGTTCCTTAGGATAAATGAGGCCCAAATGGAAAATTTGCTCACAAATTCATTACTTTCTCGTATACGAAGTATACCAAGAGAAAGTATTGTAATCGTCAAAAAATTCGAACTCGAGATTTTGACGAATCTCCACGTTTTAGACCTCCCTGAGTCCGAAAAACTCAATTTTGGAATTATGTCTGTCTGTGTGTCTGTGAATACGATAACTCGAAAACTATTAGAGCTACGGGGATGAAATTTGGCATGTGGTCTTTAAACGTAATTTGTAGGTTTCTATCAAATTTTGGACAAGATCCGTCTACGGGAAGTCTGTCTATCCGCGGTCATGCGAACACTATAACTTAAAAACTTGAATAGCTGGATGGATAAAATTTGGTACACAGTTTTATCGTCATGAATGTAGGTCCGTATAAAATTTTGGGCCAAATCCGTCAAAGGGTTGACTGTCTATCGGTCTGTATAATCGCATACTTGTAAAAATTATATCTCTTAAACCCATTGACTTAGATAAATAAAAATTGGTATGACGTTTGCTAATATTAATTATAGATCTGTGCTCAAATCTCGTTTCAATCCGTTGAAAAAAGATGTCCAAATTGCATATTTGGTTCAAAATGCACATTGCGACTGTGTGTTGGCGAGCGTTTCGCTTATTTTACTCAAGTTAGCATAGTTGGCATTTGACCTTGGCGAAGGAAATTGTTGTTTCGGAAATTATGGCAACCCCCTGAACCCGAAAGTTCGTTCTGGACATTCTCCAGATGGAAGGTATGGTGAAATCTTGCTTGATAAATGTAGTAAGATTTTGTTCTCAAAAACTTTAAATAAAGTTTTGTACCTCAGCGCTCGTAAAAATTGAGAACTTACGCATTTTTTTTTAAATTGTTGTCATTTTCCTTTTACGCATAATCATAAAAATGGGCGCAGGTCATTTTAAACTTATAATGACTCAGAGTTTAGGAAGCAAACGGGACAAATAGTATACGGCACGTATGGAAACCCAAGTTAGAGGGAAAATGACACCTTTTTGGGAAGTATACGAGAAAGTTTGGGGGAGACCACTCCCGCTGGTTTAAAAAGACTTTTAGTATTGTGTTTTAGTGCTTATGTAATTATGTGTTTTCGTTTTTAATTATTTATACGTTTGGAATAGTTTTATGATTTTGTGTATTCTCTGTGTTCAACTTTTTGTTTTCTAGTGCATTTTTTTTTTGTTTACTCTTTGTGGCTTTTGTTCTTTGTGTGTTTGTTGTGTGTTTATAGCACTCTGTAAATGGAGTTTTTTTTCTGTAGTGTGCTTTTCTTTAAATAAATAAATAAACATAACATAACATAACATAACATCACACCACTCCAGGACCCTGCAACTATAACCATAAGGTTATTTAAGCAGTGTCGCGGTCATAAAGTGGAAGAAAAATCACAACACCCGAGGGGGTAACCTCTCTTAAAACTTGACAATTCTCTACACCGCTGCCTAATTAAAAACGCAACAAGTTTACAAATGTTTACAGGAGCATTAGGAAGGATTGCTATTGTGCGTTACATTATAAAAATATTTTTGTAACACAGAGTAAAAAAAAAAATTTAAAAAAACACAAAATTACACAGTTATACATGAAATAACTGGACAATAATAAAAACTAAATGCAATGGAAAAACTATACGAAGAGTAAAGAAATACATTCAATAACAAAAAATGAAAAGAAAAAGATGAAAAACAGATTATTTCAATAATAAAAATAACATAAAAATGTACGCAAAAACAGAGAGATGGGCCGCACATTGTTTTAATAAGTTCGATTTTGAAGAAGAGTTAGCTGATGGAACTCTATTTGAAGAAGGGAACAGCAAGTTTAAACAAAAAATTGGGATTGTGAAAAACGAATACAACTTTCAACAACGCAGTGCATGACCGCTTCAATCCTTAAAAGCGGATTTTTTAAAAATTGATTTTAAAATGTCGGGTTTTTAAGGGTCAAGCATTCATTCTTGAATTAACATTTCTTGAATAAAACATGGGAAAAATACTCTAAACAATCCTATTTTATTTTAAGTATGGTTTATGGCTAAAAAACAGTTTGTTACCAACTGATAACGCTGGGCTTTATTTCAGAAAAAAATCTCCTTGATAAAATTTTATAATTTTAAGCAGAGGAAATTCAATAAGTAATAATAGGGATAAAAAAATTCTTTCAACATTGTGTATAAAATATGGTATTCTCAGGCTTACAAACAAAGCTAAAAGGATGCAGCCTCAAGTGAAAAAAATCAATTTATTTATATTTTTTTATCAACACCCAGGCTGCCATCTACATGCTGTAAATTGATTTAATAAAAATTTCAATATGTATCCTATTGGCAACAGGCATTAGAGCTTCAGTCTCATTCTCAACATGTTAGAAGGCAAAATTGGGTATGTTACTTAAAGGTAACACTGGGCCTTTAAGGGTTAATGTTTTTGCATTACTAAGCAGTTGGAGAACGAAAAACAATTGTATTAGTAAGGTTTTAATTTTTTTATCCATTGGGGCAAACTAATGGACAACAGTTATTTTGATTTTAGTCGTGTGACTTCAAAAACAACCGGACCAGTCATTCATCTATAATAGTTTCCATTAGCGAAATTCCCAGTGATAAAAGTTAAAAAGTATAAATAACCATAAAGTATGTACAAAAGCTTTTTTAAAGTTTAATTCGAAATAAAATAAAGTTTAAAGTTTTTTGTTAAATTTAAATTATTTGTAGTAATTCTCCACAAGTACATGTAATTCAAAACTAAAATCTTGCTTAATCTAAAAATTCCCTTTCTAAAAATCCCCATGCTAGGGAATTTTCTGATTCATCCCTTTACTCATCAAAGCGAAAAGTGTTGCGCAACCAACTTTTTCTCGTTGGTCTAATTATACCAAGGAAAACTAGGAGGCGCCCCTTGGTCATTCTACAAAAACGGCTACTGCTGGACGCACGTAGGGTCTTACTATGTGAACATAACTGTACTTTGTATAGATATTTAACTGTAGTTTACGTAGCTGTTTACAAGAGATGCTTTCACTCAAACTACGAATATGCCTTCTGGTAAGTAACCGACAGTTTATATGAGAAAATCTGGAAAACTTGAACGAATTTTATGAATGAACATGAATTTTTCATTTATTGATTATTTAAAGATGTAATTGTATGTAATTTGCTAGCATGAGGAATAGATGTTTTAAGTTATTTTCATTTCAATCATTTTATTAAATTTGTTTCAATGGTACATTTATAAACATCATATTGTTTCAATAGTATTCTACTTACAATTTGGCCAACCAACCGAAAGTTTTTCTTTTAATATCTTAAAAATATGACTAAAAAAGCCCAAAGAACCTTCAAAATTAAGCTTTAAAAGTAATACACGATGAGATTTTAAACCACATCTAATCAAAATATTAAATGTCATACTATTAAAAATATATTTATGTGCTGATTTGCATTCAAGAAACAAAATCTTTATCATTATCAATTATGCTACTCATTGCTTAAGCTTCATACAAATAGCTTCCTACATAAAATAATTTTTCAGGCATATTTAAAATTCGTTGAATGTGAAATAACATCACATACAGTGTTTAAGCACTAAACGAAACCAAAGAAAGTGTTCTCTCGACTTTCACATACACGCGTACAATGTGGCATTTTTGTGTTTAGCTTCGTAGTATAAAGAAGAGCACTGATTAGCCAATTTGGACCTCTTTCCTTAAACCGATTGAAACCCAAATTGATACAGATATGCAATTTTGACTTCAATGTCCACCTACCAGATTTCATGAAACTAACTTGTTGTGTTCCTGAATTATCGAAGAACATAAACGGACACGAACAGACAGACTTCTTGACGGAGAATCGCGGGTTCGATACCAGATTTTGCGAAAAATCTGTCGTCGAGGATGAAAGCCTTTTATGTTACTGCGGTTAGGCAGTTTGGAGAGTTGGGTGTTGATTCATTTGCTGAGCATGGTTTAAAATTACGAGATTCATCTTCAATCGATTACCATTTAATTTGAAATCGGTACTTTGATCTAATAAATATAATTTTCAATCCGGATCAAACTTTAAAAAATCCAAATTTCGAAACTGTTTTAATTTTTTTTATCATCTGATAATTGTCGTAAATGTGCTCTCTTTTCGCCTAAAATTTGACAGAAACCTACAATTTTTGGGTAAAGACCGTGCACCTAATCTCCTCCTTCTAGGTTGCTGCCTTTTTGGTTTTTGAGTTCACAGACGGATAGATTTCGAAAAATGTTTTTCATTTTTTTCGAACTCAGCGAAGTCTAAAACGTGGAAATTCATCAAATTCTCGAGGTTGAATTCCTGTAAGATACGGCACTTGCTGTTTGTATGCTTCGTGTACAGGAAAGTATACAGGGTGTTTCAAAATACTTGGCCAAACTTTAAGGGTGGTTCAGGCATAGAGAAAGAAATAATCTTCACAGTAGAACATGGGCTGGAAATGAAAAGGGGGATTCGCTTCGGAAGCTCTTTGTCAGTGAATTCAGTAAAAGAAAATGATACATCAAATGAAGTGTACAACACACATTGAGTGGAATGCAAATTTACAATAGCACAACAACCCAGTTGCATGAATAACAACATGCAAAGCGTGTATCGCCTAAAAGGGCAAGTTGTTTGAACACTTACTTATTCTCTCTCTTATTGTTGGTGTTGCGTCCTACTTGCCATCACCGTATCTGTCATGACGCATACGACTTGTATTGTTGTTACTCATGCAACTGGGTTGTTGGGCTATTGCAAAATTGTATTTCACTCTATCTGTGTTGTACATTTCATTTGATGTATCATTTTCTTTTGCTGAATTCACTGACAAAGAGCCCCCTCGAAGTGAATCCACTTTGCATTTCCAGACCATGTTCTATTGTGAAAATTAGTGGCGAATCCAGGATTCAGTTCTGGGGGGGGGGGCTGAGGTCATAAAAATTTTGTATCGTAGTGACGAATGTCAAACCTCATGGCTTATATAAACCAAAACACTTTAACTTTACAGGATTTCCTTTCCTGACAATAAGAATAATAAAGAACACTACAATACTTTCGATAATTTAATAAAAAATACAATGAAATAGCTGACCAAAAAATATTTTCGACCGCGCCAACGCTACAAGTACAAGTGGAATGATTAGAAAAGTAGGAAAATTTTCGAGCCTGTCAAGTCAGAAAGCACTGTTGTCACGATTTTATTACTATTCTTTTTAAATGAAAATTAAGATCAAACAGTTGTAGTGATTTTAAATTAAATCAAGAATTTTGGTTCAGCTCTGGGGGGGGGGTCTGCAGCCCGATAGCCCCTCCCCTGGATTCGCCACTGGTGAAAATTATTTCTTTCTCTATGCCTGACCTACCCGTAAAGTTTGACCACGTTTTTCTGAAACATCCCGTAAATATAAGTACAAATCCACATAATTTGAAATAATTTATCCGGCTTTATTTAATATCCAACTTTTGTTGATCAGAGGCTAACGTATTATCAGATATACACCATAAGAAAGAAACGAACTATTCTTCCTTATCTTCGAGTAGAACTGTGACCTGTGGACTTTCATCTGTTTTTAATGATAAATGACCATGGATTAATATTTGTCACTCATATTTTTATGTGTAGCAGACACCTAAATTAATATGTATGCATGTCATAGCGATAAAGACGTTGAATTTTAATATGGTTTGTCACGAACTACGTAATGCCAGAAGAAACTCGGAGTGGAATCGTGCAGGAACACGGATGTGAAGTCACGAGGCTTTCAAATAAAGATTTTAGTTAAAGAATATTTAAATTAAAATTTCACGCGGAACGAATCCTGCAACGCCGTCTAGAATAGGTTATGATACGTTGTAGCAAGAT
The DNA here is from genome assembly GCA_013235015.1 of Araneus ventricosus. Taxonomy (NCBI): domain Eukaryota; kingdom Metazoa; phylum Arthropoda; class Arachnida; order Araneae; family Araneidae; genus Araneus; species Araneus ventricosus. Next base: position 7,188 of record BGPR01022544.1, on the reverse strand, counting down.
TCTAAACACCTGTAAAAATTCTTGCCATTTACCTCTGCATAACAATACTCTACTACTTCTGCTTTTTAACACAATATCTCCAGTTCCAACCAATTAAATTCCAAGGAGACATCAAATCACTGTGAAACCTCTTTAATAAGTCACTCTTTAGTACGTCGTTTTTCTTGGTCCCAATTCATTCCTATTCATTTTAATGCTGTAAGAAATTTCTTCATAACTTTGTGAACATTCGAATGCGCATTAAAGAAAATTATTTAAGGATATAAACTAAATTCTCAGTGATTTACTTAGAATACAACAACGAAATTTTAATGAGAAATCAAATTACTATGAAACCTCTTTAATAAGTCATTCGTTACTACGTCATTTTTCTTTGGTCACGATTCATTCCTATTCATTTCAATGTTATAAGAAATATCTTCATAACTTCGCGAGTATTCGATAATGTGTGGGAGAAAAATTGTTGTTTAAGGATATCAACCAAATTCTCAGTGGTTTAATTAGAATCCAACCAAAGAAATTTAAATGGGAGATCAAATTACTGTAAAACCTCTTTTGTAAGTCATTCGTTAGTACGTCGTTTTTTCTTAGTCCCAATTCATTCATATTCATTTTAATGCTATAAGAAATTTCTTCATAACTTTGTGAACATTCGAATACGCATAAAAGAAAATTGTTTCAGGATATAAACTAAATTCTCAGTGATTTAATTAGAATACAACCGACGAAATTTTAATGAGATCAAACTGTGAAACCTCTTTAATAAGTCATTCGTTACTACGCCATTTTTCTTTGTTCACGATTCATTCCTATTCATTTCAATGCTATAAGAAATTTCTTCATAATTTCGCGAGTACTCGATAATGTGTTGGAGAAAAATTGTTGTTTAAGGATATCAACCAAATTCTCAGTGATTTAATTAGAATCCAATCAAAGAAATTTGAATGAGGGATCAAATTACTGTTAAACCTCTTTTGTACGTCATGCGTTTCTTGGTCCCAATTCATTCCTATTCATTTTAATGCTATAAGAAATTTCTTCATAACTTTGTGAACACTCGAATGCGCATGAAAGAAAATTGTTTAAGGATGTAAAGTAAATTCTCAGTGATTTAATTAGAATACAACCAACGAAATTTCAATGGGAGATGAAAATACTGTCAAACCTCTTTTGTAAGTCATTCGTTAGTACGTCGGTTTCCCTTCGTCCCGGTTTATCCCTATTCATTTTAATGCTATAAGAAATATCTTCATAACATCACGAGTATTCGATAGTGCGTAGGAGAGAAATTGTTTAAGGATATTAACTAATTTCTCAGTGATTTAATTAGAATCCAACCAACGAAATTTCCTGGAGAGATCAAATTATAGTGTGAAACCTCTTTTGTAAGTCATTCGTTAGTACTTCGTTTTTCTTTGGTCCCGATTCATTCCAATTCATTTCACTGTTTAAAAAATATTTTCATGACTTTGTGAATATTCGATAGCTCGTAGGAGAAAAGTGTGTGAGGATATAAATTAAATTATAAATTATTTAATTAGAATACAAATTCAAACATCAAAAAATCGGACCAACAGAATTTTTTTCGAAACAAAATTTCAACATTTCTTTGCAAACTCGCCGAAAATGACAGAAAAACCAAGGACTGTTACGATATTGATAATTCATGTTATTCCTATCTATTGTATAATAATATACGAGGTAAGATATAATAAATAAATATGAGAATGTAATAAAGTGAAAAAAAATGTCGAATATGTCCTATAATGAAGATTATATTTTGTTATATGTTATGTGATAAAAAGTCGAAAAAAAGAGAAATATCTATATATGGTTGATCAAGGAAGGTTATTGCAACAAAAATGCTGTAATTATAACCACGGGCTGTTTAAACGACTAAAAATTTGGAGTTCTAAAAAGATTTGAAAGTATGTATGGTGTTGATTTTAATATGGAGTGAGAAAAGAGAATTTTTTTCATATTTTACTTTTTTTTAATTTCACAAAGGAAAGAAAGATCTTGTTGATCATAGAGAGTTTATGGTGTTGATGATTAATATATCTCACTTGCCAGATTTGATTAACCAAATTTCTTTCCGCTTTAAATGATTTTCTAAAAGGTGATCTGTGTTTCGGTCGACAAACTGAAGCTTTTTATGACTCAATGATTGTCATAACCGATTCTGATCGTCATATTTGAGAACACGAAATTAGAAAAAGTCTTGAAGTCCATTTTTCAATCATTAACAGGCATTTGCAAAAACCAATATTTTTAACATGCTGGATATTTGAGTTCCACATTAAATGAAAGAAATTCGGTGAACACATCGTAACAAATCTGTAGTTTACACTCCAAACTTGCTAAAAACTATCCTTTTTTAAAAGCAGTGGCGTCGATTGGGTGACAAAAGTGGGGGGGGGGGGGATTCAGGGACACCTAGAAGTACCCATAGACAGAACGCCGCCCTGTGCCCCCGTGCCTGACACCATTACAGTTACTGAACCGGTTGAATGGGCACAGGACTGTACCCATAGACAACAAAATTTAAAATTTAAGTTACAAAACTAGCTACCTTCCCCATAACCAATCGTTCTCTTATAATTTTTTGTTTTAAACAGCTAAAACGAAATAAAAATTTAATTTTTTCAACAAAAAGAGGGTGTAGCGACTGCCCCCCCCTCGAGTTGCCGCCACTGACTAAAAGTTTCCATAAAATTATTATTTGTAACATTAGCACACATCTACAATTAAATCGAAGTGCTTTGAGAATTCAAAAATGGTCGGTAATAAGTTCATTAAAAATCATGGCTTGTTTAAAATAAAACAAAAAAGTGATAATTTAATTAAATACAACCATTGAATAAAATATAAGGATAAATAAAAAATATTGAGTTAGATTGCTTGTGCTAAATAATATTAGTTTAAACAGATATCCAAAGCAATGTAATTAATTACGTTGCATAAAGTAAGATACAGTAGAAAATAAGCTTCTCAAAGTCATAAGTTTAGTCTTCGAAATCATGAACCAGAGAGATGTCTTAAAATTTCCAACAACGAAGAGAACCGTTGAAATTGCTATTAACTCTCCGCGCTAAGGTGAATACTGACCTAACCAGAGTCTAGTAAAGAGCTGTTCAAGGGTACGATGAATAATTCTTGTTCCCATGAAAAAGCACATTAGTATCAGCGTAGGTGACCGGCTACCATATGTGGTTTCACCACCAGGGGTCTCCCTCCCAAGTGATTAGCCAATGGAGAAAATATGATCTGTCTTGTAATTTATGCCTCCTCTGGAACCTTCCAAAAGACTTCAGAATGAAAGAAGACGCTCACTATGGAGCTTATTTTGATGGCAATGCATTCAAAGCAAGTGTAAATGTACACAATTCCATTGATGACTACTTAGGCATCAGGAAAAAGCCTAAATAATTTCAAAAGCCCTATTTTCCCTTTAACAGATGACGCGGTGATCAATCATACTGAAGTTCATTCTACCTGAGTCGTCTTAACGCGGGGAGGGGGAATTGGCAGGTAACACTGATATCAATTCCAACGGTTCTCTTTGTTGTTAGACATTTTAAGACATCCGCCTTCAAATTTTCATGAACGACAGGGGGTTACTTGAAAATCAAGCATCAATGATCACTTATGTAACTTTCCCGATATTCTTTGTCGGTTTAACTTTCCACTGTTACTTTGTACCACTGGAAATGGAATATTTTCCTTAACATCAATTGAAAATGTCCTAGAGAAATCGTGATTAGCCAGTACAAACCAGCTCAAAGGACGATTATGCCATTAGTTTGGTAGAATTGCAAAGGTATTGTGTATTTTTATTTTCTTCCAATGTGTAATGTAAAAAACTAGAGAATTAGGTAAAGTAATCAAAAAAAATTTGCAAATCGTTTAGGAATCATGTTTCTCCATGATAACGGCAGATCATGGAGAAATCTTTAGTAGCTGCTAAAAATGTATTGAAGTTCAGCGTAGAAGTGATATCATGAAAGCCGAACTTTGCGCCATCAAAATACCATTTATCTATGTTTTTACAAAACTTTTTGAATGTAAAAGTCACAATAATAATGATGCAGCGAGATCAACTTGGTCCAGTTTTTTGTCGATAAGGACCGGAAGTTCCATGAATATGGGATATTGAAGTTGCAAAAAGTTTACAAACTGGTATCGAACAAAATGGAAAGAATATCACTGATAAAAGTCCACTCATTGTTTCAAGATTAGTGTTTTAATTCGTAGGGAAAAAACGCAATTATTTTACACCAACCTAATAGCAGGATAGAATTCAAACAGTAACAAAGTTATATATCCCCACTTTTAGAAGGTTAAATACAGCAAACAGTATTAATGTATTTTGGAAGACTTTCATAGTTTTTTGTGAGTAGCACAAATTTTCCCCGGCTGTTTTTTACTTTCCCCTACACGAAGTACAGAAAGTGCTGTAAAAAAATCTATCTTAATATTTTCATGAATCTAGAAGTTTTAGAACTCCCTGAATCCGTAAACAGATTTTTGGGATTAGCTATGCCTATCGGTCGGTTTGACTGCGATCACGATAACTCAAAAACACAGCGAGCTAGAAGTATGAAATTTGGCATATGGTTTTTTTACCAAAATAAGTAAATTTCTGTTATATTTTGCACAAAATTCGTCCACGGGAAATCTGTCTGTCCGTGTGCAATTGAACACGTTAACTCAAAAACTTCAATAGCTGCATGGATAAATGTTGGTAGGGGAGACCAGGGAAGATGGCGAATGGCTTATTTTAGATTCATACTACTAGGTAGTGTCAGCTTACGGATACTACTAGCCATCCATACTGCTTCGCACTAAAAATTCACATAGTGAAGCCACTAACGCCATTTCATTATTTGTTACATGGTGTTCGTCTGTCATGTCTGACATGTTGTAATTTTCAAAACCTTCAACTTAAGATCTCGTGAACTAACACCAAAGATATTTATTTATTCTTTGCTATGCATGACTACCTTAGACAATGCACTTTTCGAAATCACTATTTATTTTTATTTAATTCTCATTAATCCCATAAAAAAAACGAAGACTTTTAACACTTCCGATCAGGGCAAGATGACCGGGGTAAGTTGACGATATCGCCATCTTGCCCCAAGGGCTTTTTACTGTTTGGTTATTGAAGAATATATCCATTTTTATTTATATTGTATAATTTTCCTGAACTACATGATCCACTATCTGTTCCATAACATGTAGCAAGGAGACCAACAGAAAATATTTTAATAAGCTTACTTATTAAAGAGATGTCGGTTCATAAAAACACATAGAAGGTGGAAGTCGAACATTTAAAGCAGCAAAGACAAGAGGCTACTATGTATATAAAGAGTTATTACAAAGAAACTGAAGTTTGATTTCTTTAGAAAGCCCGAACTTCTGACACTCATCACGTCAGTTCAAACTTCCAAAGAAAATATAATGCAGTTCCCTGCGTGTGATGAGATCCATGTTGACCTCCATCGGAAGATTAAATAGAGTGTTGCAAATGCCACACATGGTGGCCCGAGGGCTACTCAGACTCTGAATGAGGAAAATTTATGTCTCATTTTTGGAAAAGAAAAACACTGATTTTGAGTTATATTAATTTACTATGAGTTTAAATTTTTTAAAAATAACCCTTTCACTACATACTAATCAAGGAAAAAATACTTAACAACGTTTAATTAATTAGAGTTCTGCCTTATATTTTCTAAAAACAATAATGTGTTGAACTTTTATCATAATTTTCATCTTGCCACGGTACCGGGGCAAGTTGGCACCTTTGCTTTGTTTTTTTTAAATGGCAAAATAACTTTGATTTTCGTAAAATAAAAATCTCTCAATTTCAGTACAACACATCAAAAGGTAAATCTAATAACACATGCAAAGACATAAATTTATTTCAAAAATTGAATTTATAACACACATTTTCCTTTAAAAATTTCGAAACTGCATAAAAAGTTACGCTGGAATACCAAGTTTCATCATCCCAGAATTTTTTGTTTCGAAATTATACACAAATGAAATTTTGAGCTTCTAATGTTAAAATAAAATTTTGAATTTGTATTGCTATCTTGAGAAATAATATAATTATTGACCTAGAATTTTTCTTATGTAGTAGTATGAATTATTCTGCACATTTTACACTTTTACTTTTTATTTTAAAATGATTTTGAGCACATGAAATATTTTTTATCAAAATTGATGTTAAAAAATTTTTGAATTTCAACACTTATAAATCGCCATTTTTCCTTCTGCAAATGCGCGGTTATTTCCATAATTAAATGGCCACAACATATTTGATGTGCTACACTTGAACTTGAGTTGAATCCATTTATTCACTGAGAAAAACCAGAGGGAGTGATCTCCCTTAAACTTTCTCGTATACTTTCTAGCAAAGTTCTCCTACGAGACCCCCCCCCCCTTCTAAAAATTGCGGAGTGTCACGATATATTATTGATATTGTCTTTGCAGAACGCTGCAATACGAAAGGGTCAAGAATGGAAACGAGATAAAATTCGCCAAGTCAGTAAAGTAGCGCCAAAAAGGCGCCAAGTTTACCAAGGTTATGCGCCGTAAAATGCGTCTTAAAACATTAACTGTTATAAATAATAGGATCACCGCTTATTGTTACTCATTGTTTCATAACAATAATAAAACTGTGGAGCAAATTTTATCTCTCTAGCTATTTAAGTTTTTGAGTTATCGTGTTCTCATGAACATGGACAGACGGACACACCGACACTTCCCTTCAACGGATTTTGTCCAAAGTTTGATAGAAACCTACAAATTATGTCTGAAGATCACATACCAAATTCAGCCCTCTAGTTTTAACAGTTTTAGAGTTATTGAGTTCACAGACAGACAGACATAATTCCAAAATTGTGTTTTTCGGACTCAGGGAGGTCTAAAACGTGGAGATTCGTCAAAATCTCGAGTTCGAATTTTTTGACGATTACAATACTTTCTCTTTGTATACTTCTATAAGAGAAAGTAAAAAATTTAATTAATGGACCTGTTTAAAACACATATGTATATCTATTATGAAAGTAGAACTTAACTGAAAAGTATCTAATGGCGGAATCAGCATTTCTACCAAGCCATTTAATTTCAAAACAGAAATTTTCCGACAGAATTCCTGATTTTAGTATAATAATCTTGCTG
>BGPR01022543.1:0-25246 GCA_013235015.1 Araneus ventricosus | reverse complement strand
GCCACGCACGGCCAACACGTGGGAGTATATTGCCGTCCATGAGAAGCAGGAAGCAAACAGAGCGGCGACAGCTTCTCATGGAGAGCTCCCTCGCCTACCCTCGAGGGAAGGAAGTAAAAAGCAAAAACATAAGGGGAGGAAAAACTAGAAAGGAGAGCAGACACTAGGGTACCTCGGGGTCGTGAAGCCCGTCACACCTGGAGAAGATGTGCCCCTGAGGGGAAAGCTTTAATGAAGGTTTCATGACAATTAAATAGTTAATTTTTTAAAGATCTGTGTCTCCATGTATAAAAAAATATCTTTGACATTGCCATACTTAACCCTTAAATGTTCAATGTTGCCTTTAAGCAGCATGCCCAATTTTGTCTTCTAAAATCTTGAGAATAAGACTGAAGCTCTAATGCCTGTTGTTCCCAATAGGATAAATACTGAAATTTTTATTAAATCAATTTATAACATACAGGTGGCAGCTTGAGCGCTGATAAAAAATAAATTGATGTCTTTCACTTGAGGCTGCATCTTTTTTGCTTTGTTTGTATGATTGAGAATCCCATATTTTATTCTACAGTGTTGAAAGAAATTCCTTTTTTATTATTAAAATTCGTCTGCGTTTTTAATATTACAGAATTTTATCAATAAAACTTTTCTACGAAATAAAACTCAGTGTTTTCAGTTGATAGCAAACTGTTTTTAGCCATAAACCAAACTTAAAACAAAATAGGATTTTTTGAATTATTTTTTACCATGTTTTATTCAAGAAAAGGAAGTCAAAAACATTTTATAATCTATTTTCACAAAATCGGGCTTTTAAGGGTTAATGATTGAGAAAATTATAGATGTTTTAAATCACTTTATTTGCTTCGGAGTTACTATTCGGGATATTCAATTAAATTTTGTATCATTCTTTAAAATTTACTAATAACTTATGAAAAAAATTAGCCTTCTGCGTATTTTAAAAATCGTTTGGTAAAGTCTTTCTTTTCTGAGAAGCTACGAGATTTAAAAATTGTTTGGTGCAACTAATAATCTCATAATTAAAAATAGAATTGCAGGGAGTAAGAGGAATTTGTATTGCATAATATTTATATTAAAGGGTTTCCTTTTTGTTATATCCTTGTTAATATTATATTAATACCTGTTAATATGCTAATCAGTACAGCTTTAACTATCTTTAACCGCGGGCAAAACAATATAATTATACTTTTTTAGATGTGGATATATCCCTACGAATTGCAAAGGAGAATGTATTTGTCCGTGTTGGCGTTTCATAAGGCAGACCGCTGGACCTAGAGCTACGAAATTTGGCACAAGCATACTTTGTGCACCTCGCACAAAGTACGCTTATCGCCTCTTTGTGCAAACTTTAAGCGAAAATTTTGCGTTTTTCCATAATTACTTCCGAAAATATTACAGCACAAAAATTATTTTTACATCACATGAAAATGAATGAAAAAGTAAGACAGACACACAATGGGACTCCACATCAAATAGTTTTGGAAAGTACGAAAATTCGCTCATAGCGTACAACTAAGTGGAATACTGAGCGAAGGCAAATAGATATTCTTTCTGTTATAGAACTAAGCGAGAACTGGATTTCCGGATTTTCCTGTTTTGCGTTAGGCTAACTTTTTTTCTCCCATTTTAATCTCGCCCATGGTTCGCCTTCGCGCTCTTGATTTTTTTTCATTGTCTGATTCTAGGTTTCGGATTCACTTTCATGTTGCCTCAACGGGAACTTGGCTGATTACTAAATATTCGATTTCTGTTGCTAAAAGTCGCAAGTCAGGTGATCTAGGCGGAAAATCTAACAGATGCTTGCAAGGCAATCAACTCGGTACTCTAAACATCAATATCGATCTCCCTAAATCTTGCCTTAAAAAAATCTCAAAAAGTGTTCCCTTGAAATCTGGCAGGATATATGGAACCTTTCGGAAACGGGACGGTGATCCTTCCTTTTCGTACCTCGAGACAACATTAATCGAGCCTCAACTCAAGAACCAACGAATTCATCTCAGGACATGGTCCGTTCGTGACCCATCTCCACAGGTTCGGTTCATGTCCACACGATCGATGCGTTTGCGGTGTTAAAGATGATCCAAACCACTACGCAACAGTCTGCCCAGTGACAAAACCCTTTCATTTCACGAATCCTAGTGATGAAAACCTTTAGACGTTGTGTGAAAATATTGTCCAAGACAAAAGATCCCTGGCACGACTCGTGAGTATTATGAAGATCCTTCATGAACGAAGGCACGATATCATCATGGATTAAGAAAGACTTTTCTGGCATCCACCAGCAATTAAGACTTCCATTGCAGACTGTTTCAGTTTACTTTTTGTATTTATTATTTTATTGTTTTAATTTTTCCCCTTTTCTTTTGCATTTCATCTTTACTCCGAGAGGATTTTGCATAACCGTAAACCTTATCTGGTCGGTTCCCTCCCGGTGGATTAATAACAATAGGCCAATCAACTATCGGAGAATTCTGCATTAAAACATCGCTTTAGCCATGATATATGGGAAATTGGAGCGCCATCCATTTGCAACCACGCATGTGGAAGTAATGCCAAACGCAGTTCATCCATCAGTTCAGACAGTACCATTCCAAACTCATTGTATAAAACGCTCGCCATTTAATACATTGCCATACAAAATGGGACCGACCAAAGAGTTTCTGGAAATGCCACACCATACATTTATAGAAAGTTGCCACCGATAATGATAATAAATTTTTTTTTAAAATTTGTAATAAGTCCCTTTAAATCTAGAAATAAACATCTGCAAAAATTTGAAGAGGCAAGAGTGAAAAACTTTATAATTTCATTGATGAGTGTAAAGCCGGCCATTCACTTGCAGTTTAGCCATGCCATTTGTCCTAAGCCCGTTTCCCCCCCAACCATTTTAATCGAAAAATACAGGCATGCCATTCACTTGTATTTAAAAGGACGACGACTCTGAACGAAGGTAGGGGGAGCGACCTTCTTTCCTTCTCTACAGGAGCTTGTTAATCGCTATTCGATTTTCCCCAGTCAGCAGATTTTAATTTATGCTACCCTCGAAGTGAGGCTTCAATCTACGCAAGGCATTGTTCTTTTCGCTTGCCTCTTTCAGGGCGCCTCCGATTTCTCGTTCCGATTTCAGTCCAGACGGAATTTCAACCATGGCAAGCCGTTTGGCTCATTTCCATAGATTTGTATCGCTTTTTCCTTCTTCCCGTTCCTAAATATACAGTTTGACTATGAAGTGAATGACCGGCTTAAGAGGAACATTTTACTGATTGATATTTTTATACAATAGAGATCGTTTAGAAATTTAACTTTTCTACCCTTTTATTATCAACCTCCACACACAGAAGCCGAAGTGTTTTTATACAATTGAACCTCTTCCAATTACAAAGTTCCATTAAATATGTCTAGGTGTGATAATTAAGGTATCCGAACACGTTCGGAGCACTTTTTTCTTAAATTGTGAAATAGAAACACCAAAATATGTTTTTTAGATTTGAATTTAATAAAGATTAATATTAGCGTATGATTTTTGAGTATAAATTATTATAAATTTACAAAATTCTTGAATTTTTGCTGTTTTTTAGAGGAAATTTCCCAAAACTTCAAACATGCTACAGGTCAAACTTTTGTAATAATTCAAATAAAACTAATACTAAAATAAACTACATACTGTGGACTAGTGCTTGTACTAGAATCTTAACATTCTTTGGATAAATAAAAATTTTAGAGCTAATCGAACAATCATAAGATTTTCAGCAAATTTTCTATGTCATTTTTCAAATAAAAGACCATAATTAAAAAATATTGTTACAATATACATTATTCTAGTACATTCACTAGAGAAACATTTGAAGAAAGCGTTCACAAAATTTCAGAACAATCGAATGATAATATCTTGAGTTATCATGTTTGAAGTTTGAAAAATATGCATAAAATCTAATTGAGAAAAATCAAATTTTAGTTTTTCCACGCGGACAAATTATGTATCTAAACTTTAAAAAAAATTCCTAAAAATATACTGACATCATATTAGCTTGCAAAAAAGGAGTTTAAAAGAATTTTTGACAGGTTTCTGTCCCTTTAAATGACAACTTTCGGCTAATTAAACGCCCACTTCTGGTTTTCGGTTTGTTATAAAACAATTAATATCTCATCTTCTAATTAACGTACCGACAAAAGTAAATATGTTTTAGAAAGGTAAATGAATGAACTACCGAAAACATCAAAAATTTAAAAAAATGGAATTTTGGTCGAAAATCGACTTTCGAACGTGTTCAGATACCTTAAGGAAATAAGAACTTGCTCCACTTTTTTTGGGCATCTATAAATAACCATTAAATGCCAATTTAGATACAACTCTTAATATTTAAATACTAAATTTCAATTGTGATATTTGATTCTCACTACACGTAACAGAAAAAAATTCATTGTTAAAGATATTTTTAAAGGCACTGTTCGATCAAATAACAAATAGGAAGCCACAAAAGCTAATTTTGAAAATAAAATATTAATTAATATTTTTAAAGTATTTCTTCCGCATGTTTTATTAAATAATTTATTCTAATTCTTCAATAATATCCAAGTTTTTATTCGTATATATAATTTTTCTTAAAGTTACATATTAGATATTGTTACCGGAAGAAAATTATTCGAAAGAAACCAAGGATAATACAAGGATTTACAATCACATGATGCCGCTTATAAAATTTCCCTCAAGTTGTTCGATTCTTTTCGATTTCACGGTAAAATTATTGAATTTTCAGATTAGAAAGTAATTGCAAGTTAAAAAAAATGAAAACTCCGAAGAAATTGTGGCTTTGTAAAAATGCAAATTATTTTTATCTGCAATTAATGGATCTAATTAATTTTTTCAGTACTCTTAACTGGAATATTATACCAGTCGTTGCCCTTCTTATCCTGTGCACTTTTTCGGTCTGGCTTTGTATACCATTTTTCACACCTGCGAATCCTGTTGCTAATTCATTTCGCACTGGTGTTTCAAGATATGATCAAGTATGCTTCCTTCTATATAAATATTGAAGCAATATTCTAGCTTGAAGTAGTCGTGTATCAAATTTGGATAAAATACAGTAAGTGAAAAATTTCCGGACACATTTGGATTTGCACATTTTTCCGAATTTCTCCATAAAGACTGGACGAAATGTTCTTAAATTGACCATGTACAGAATAGGCCTGAACACGTATTTTACAATGAAGAATCGGTCACGAGGGCGTTTAGGGGGCCTACCAACAGGTAATGAATATAATTTAGATTATCAGCTTTCTGCGAAACGGCGTGAATTATTTGCAACTTTCATCACCGAGTTTGGTTGCTGTACGCAATAATTACATGCATTTTTTAAAAGTAGTATATTCCGAAAGATGGGTCTCTTTGATATCAAATTTTCTGCATGTTTTTTTACTTATAACATGCATAGAATGGATTAGGAATGCGTAGCAATAAACTAGAAAAAGTATATTGTGCTAAAACTTGAAGTAAATATATTTCGTTGAAAATTCAAAGCGAGTATTGGCAGTAAATTTTCGCTGCGTTTGCACAAAAAAAATAATATTTCTTTCATAGTTTCAAAGCCGGATATACAGGGCAGCTGATGTACTTAAATACTATTGAAATTCAGAAAGATGTGCGCATTATAGAGAGCTGAATCTTGGTTGCTCTCCAAGAGAAGCTAAATGTCGAAGGCTTTTCGACAAATCAATATTTTTTTTAAATCTTAAATTATATGAAGGTTGAATATACTGAACACCTATGCATACTTAATTCAAATCGCATTTGCACAAGAATTAAAATTATGACTTTAGGCAACTTTGTTGGGAAATTCTTCATTTTAAGCTAAGAAGCTTGCATCTTTTCTAAATTGTCTCTCGTACCTTTATTCTAAGATTTGAAGCATTCTTTCTTTAAATTAATCACTTCACTTGACATCCATTTTAGCAGCTATTTAATCGGAATCGTATGACGTTGTCTTACATATCAGCTGCGGGAATTGGATAATGATTATTAGAGTATATATACTTGTCTCTACTATGTCCTTTCGGAAGAGAGGGAAAGAGAGGAAGTGTTACGGTTCTCTAAGCATTCTCTCGGAGAGACTTCAGCTGTAAGCTGCTGCTTTACTATAAGATGTGATATGTAAATATGTTCTTAAATGTGGTCGTCTAATAAATGTCTATTTTAAATACGATTCATCATTTCTAAAAATGCTCCATCTCATAGAAATTCCACTGCATGCAATAAGCCAGGACGCTTTTAGCTTATCCAGCAGCTCTTCATAATTAGTATTACTCAAGCTGCCTGTCTCTACTTTACGAGACTAACAAGTGATATTGGCAAACTCGCTTCCTGTGCATAACAAACTTGATATACGCTACACGATTAAAAGCAACCCGACACCTTTTCTTTTTGCTTATCCTGGAGATGCGCCAATAACTAATATGAAACGAGGCCATCTTTTTAGTTGTTGCGACACGGTCGTGGTCACACGTAGCTCTTGTACCTTACCATGCCACGATATCATTTACGGTCAAATAAGCAACATCAACAATTTCTCATATCGGTAGCAACCAGTCATTTCACGATGGTCAACCTCGCAATTTCAGTCAAGGGTCTATTCTGGTACCCCCGGTTGGGGGGGGGGACGTCACTTTTTCCGCACGTTAACAACGGGGAAAGTGACGTCTCCCAACCCAACCGGGGGTACCAGAATAGACCCGTAAGTGTACAGTCGCGGTAAAAAAAGCCACCCATCATTATTCTGCGATCGTTCATTGGGCAAAATTTTAAAATAAAAAGTAAAAGGGTAAAATGTGCAGAATAATTCATGCTACTAACAAATAAAAATTCTAGGTCAATAGCGATATTTCTCAAAATATCAATAAAAATTCAAAATTTTACTTTAACATTAGAGACTCAAAATTTCATTTGCTTATAATTGCAGAACAAAAAATGCTGGAATGATGAAACTTTGTGTTCCAGCATAAATTTTTATGTAGTTTCGAAATTTGAGAAAGTTTACATTGGAAATTTTGAAGTTAGTGCTTTTATAAATACGTGTATGACTCCTTATGAAAATTTTAAACACGAAACCTTTTACTAGACCTCATTTCCTGAAAATTAGTACTTGTTATAATACGCGATGAACGACGCCAAAATAAAGCGGCGTGGGTTTTTTCCCCACCCGCGACTGTACATGAAATTGCATTAATTGCATAAACATTATAAATAAGATTGAGCTTAATGATTCTAAACACATTATGTTAACTTAAATAGAGTACAAAATTTAAGCATGGGTGAGTATTCACATTCAACCTTTATACATTTCAATATATGAAGTATTCGAATATTCAAACTTCCAAAGTATCAATTTGTGGGAAACCCATCATCTAGATTCTTTTAGAGTAACTGAAATTTGGACTCTCTACAATGCGCATATCTTCCTGAATCGCAATAGTATTCAACCAGAATTGTACAAGTCTCGTCTTGAAGTTATCGAAAGAGAATTATGCTATGGTTTCGCATACGCGCAGTTAAAAAGTTAGGACAAACTCATATTTCCTCCAACTTTGAATCTTAATACAATGTTTCGCTAGCATATTATCACATTCTGAAAGTTTCGTACGATTTAGTTGAAAATTGTGCGTTATAAATGAATATGCGTGAAAAAATTTGGGTTTTTAAAACCTTTAATCTTCCCAAATATGCATGTTATTTTTACGAAAATGCATGCAATTATTGCGCACAGCATAGAACATGTACAAAATTTATCCGTTTAGTGAAACGAGGCAAGCCCAAACCATTCCTTCTGCATCACTTTCTGGTCGGTCCCCATATTCCCTCGTGACCGAATATTCGCGGCAAAATGAGTGTTGAAATTATTTTTTACATGGCCGAAATCCAAGGGCAGTTGATCCACCCTGGAGAAATTCAAAAACTGTATAAAACTGAAAGTGCCCGGATACTTTTGATCATTTAGTGTACATATAGTTTTCATAGAACAGATTTAAATTTCAAAGTATGTGTATAATTAAACTTTTACATAACCGCATATTAATTGTAAAATATACGAATGTCAGGCAACACTCATCTTGCAAGAATACGCTCCATCAACAAACCGCACAATTTAGTTTGCTACGCAACATTTGCTTACAAGTTATGCAATACAAATATTAATGTAAAAGGCTTAGCAGAGTCTGCAGATCACACAGAATAGCAAATACTATTAAGCCGACAGTTATATATAATATCCAAACAGGAAGAAAAATGGCAGTTCATAAGCGAAACAAATAGATAAAAGCAAGTCATTGGTCAGTTGAAAAGCTTAAATTAACCTTTAATGATATTACTTCGCACATAAATTATTCATTTATATTCGATATGAATTTTTGTACACAAATTTAATCATTAGTTTTATAAGACGGCACTTGTAGAGAACAGTCGAATCGAGGATTTCTTAAACGAGTAGATTTGTTTCGGTTAAACATTCGTGCTAAAAGTCTACAAGAGAAGCAAAATTTAAACTCGAATCCTATATGAAGATATTGATTTGTGTTCTAGTCTGCAGAAAAGAGTAGAATACACCGCACAAGTTTAACCCTATGAGCCCCATCCCGCCTCAAACCTTATTCGACACAGGCCGGACTCGGGCGTCTGGGTGAATCTTAAGGAACAAATTTTCTCCTTTCATTGTTGACAATTGATGGCGCAACAGAGGGTGTAGTCCTCTTGGAATTTCTGTAGAGAAAGGGAGGATTTCATGAACGCAAATTTACTTCAGTTTGAGGCACTTGAATTCTCACTCTAGCCGGGTTCAAAGAGTTTAATAAGAAACCTGAAATTAGTTTGTGTCCAAGAGCTTAAAACCCAGAGTAACAAATCGGGGAATAATTAATGAAGGAAGCTTCTTTAACTTGCTTCATGCATAGAAACGATACTCAATTTCAGTACACAAGTATGCATCTGTGCCAGACCTATGCTTTCCTATACTCTGTCGAATTAAATTTGTACGACTTGAAGAATTGGCAGAAAAATGCAAATGAACTTTCGGTTTCTTAACCCTTCAACCGGCTGGAACGTAGAAAGTCGCTCTCTGATGACTATTCTAAAACCGGCTCCTTCGCAGAAAGTAGTTCTTCGATTACTCTTAAACCGGGTCGGGCGTAGAAAGTTGCTCTCTGTTTATTACCCGAAAACCGGCTCCGAAACAATTGCGTTCACCATTTAGCTACAGAGAGGCCGTTTTCAAAGCATTCAGCTGAAATATTTTTGCCGTTCAAAGGGTTAAGAAAATAAATTTTACGAATTTAAAATCCAGCAATCAAGTTTAAATTTTTCGCTTATTCCTCAAGGAAATTAAAAACTGCTTTCGAGAGAATTCACTAGAGCTACACTCCGGCGAGAAATGAAGGAAATAAACCCTTTTAAAAATTGAAAGCTTTATAACGACGGTAGTTTATGAACAGGAAATGGAGAGTGACCGCTTGAAGATTACACATGAAAGTAGAAAGACAAGTTGAAATAGCACAGCATTTATTAAACTCCAAATACGCAACTAAAAACGACTGACAATTTATTTTAACAGGAATATACAAGACAGAATAAACCGATTTGATTTTATAAACAATAAAAACAAGCAAAGCATATCATGAACTCTTTATAGTGAAACGTATTCATTGCACATATCTATAAAAGCAGAAATTGAATCAATGTCTGCGTTTATCAAAATTCACAATAGCAATTATACAATAAAAAAATCTAAAAGAATTCAAGCTGAAAATATATTTAAAAGTTCAATACTAGAAATGATCGAAAGAGATTTATAGTATACCTCATCTTGATTTACACAAAAATTTAGTAGACATTTACAAAATTACGAATTTGTTGGGATACCATCAACCATAACATTGCAATTGATGAAAAATGCCAACTAATTTAAAGCATTAATTGCCATGTTTTGTACATGTATACCGTGCAAGAAAATACTCGTGCGTTTTATTTGAAGCAAACAGATACGAGTTACAATACATTAAGGTTACTAGTTAAGCAACACAATCAGAAGAGCAGTTTAGGTATACATAAAATAATCATAAGTTATATAAATAAGATAACGCTAAGTATTAATAGATTAGGAAAGGCTGGACGATGTATTTGTACAATAAAAAACTGAATATATTTGGTTTAGTTTTTAATCGGAAGTTGCAAAAACGGTCATCTTCCGGGATGCGATGATAGAGGGTCTCGGGCGGATTATTGCAAGTGTCATTAAAAAATATTTACCAAAAGTTTGACAAGGTCAAGTGAGGGACAAAACTGACAAGATTTTAAGTCTAAAGGGAAAAAGATTCGCGATTGGTTTGGAAAGTTTAAACCGATTGTCTGAAATTAAACTCAACTTTCATTGTGAGAGTCGTCCAAGAAATAGCTTACCGACATCAATGACCGTGTCAGCAAAGAAAACTGAAAAGGTAAACGCGCGTAGGAAGAGAAAATGGAATGCTAAAAATGGCAAAGACCGAGATTTCGACTCCATTTTTAACGATGCATTAACTTTTAATATTTCAAATTTAAGCATTGGAAAAATCCGAAACTACACTATTAATTTAAATAAAACTAGACACGAGTTAATTCTTGTACTCAACTAGAACTGGACTCTGAAACTCAAGAAATGAAACCCAATCGAGAAGGAATAGACCGATTATGTAGTTTCTTTTAAGGAAGCCGATTTCTTGTGAAGAATCTTGATACCATATCCACACAAGGGACAACAATTAAAGTTACTAGACATCGAGATTTAGGCTAGTTTACTTTCAGAAATAAAACTATAGAATTGGAAACTTGCTTAATTTAAGACACCAGCAAAACCGACGGAAGTTTCAAATGAGCTAGAATACATATTTAATAAGACTGTTTTTCAGCGTCTAATTAAGTCTAGTATATTAAAGTTTTGGAAGTCGCTATTCCTCAAACTCTACACACGTCACGTTCTTTTACCCGAATCTAAACTTGTGTATTCACCGGTTTCAAATTCCAAGACATTTTGACTGCGATGGTGATCAGGCATCGAGTTCAAAATGTCTTCGGAATTGACCGTCGTTGACTGGCTAGCACAGTCACCGACAATCCCTCGCAAGCTAAAAGAAAAATTCCTTCAAGTGCAATTTATATTCAGAAGCAATTCTACCGAAACACTAGGATAAAATTTCAGTTAAACTTCTACTTGCTCGCAATTCGAGAACTACCGAAAGGATACTTATAAATTCGTATTTGCTTGTAACCAATACAAGAAAAGTTATTAGATAAACATTTAATTGTCACTTATCCGATTGCGAACACTAGTAGGCAGTTTCTCGATTGCATCGAAAATAGAAATAGAGTGCATTGCAATTCCGTCAGTTTTGCTTGGTGGGCAAGAGACTAACCTATATCTACAGTTCTGTAATATTACCGTCAAAATGCAATAGATTAACCATTTACTACCAAGTTCCTTTGTTTTTTTAACAGTTTCAAAATTAATGGCATAAAGTTCGATTAACCAATGATGGCACAGAGTTGCTCACGAATTGAAAGTCAATAGTTTCTTTAAATGAAATTCAGCCAATATTCTGCTTTTGAGCAATTTCTATGAAGTCTCCTAACAGCTCACCTTAGACACTAAAAGCCGGTTTAAAAATCATTGTTTAATTACGCTTAAAACTAACCTAGTCATGCTCGGTGATTACAATAGCGATTTCATCGGTAAACTTTCATTAAAAATCTGACATCAATGAGCTTTAATTTCAAACACTTGAATTTGTAACTAGGCACAGTCTTTCGCAAGTTTGGGGAACCCTAGTCGTCAATATGGAAAAAGCCGCCAATGTTCTTTAAACCTTATAGTATGGGGTGGGAAGTGCTCGTTATTACGAGACAAGAATTGCATTGAAGTTTCGTGCCTAAAAGAGACTTCAATGCTAATTGCAGTTTCTCAAATACAGTACGAAAAAGCACGAGAACTGTAGAGGCATTTTAAAATGTTCCATCTTGCAAATGTGAACCAGGCTTCTCTTCATTGTTGGTAATCAAGTATTTTGGGGCGAAGTATTCTGGAGACATTCTGTTTTGGTTCGACAACCCGTAAAAATAAAATTGGTTTTAAGTTTACTGGAAGAGGGGTCTAAACACGTTTCACCTCACCGGAAAAAACAGCGGTTTAAGATAAAATGGAGATGCAGAATTTGTACAAAGGAATTCACTGGCAAGACCGTTACTGCGCAAGTTTGCTATTGCAAATTCTAGAGTAATAAAATCTAAGAATTCTTCAGTGAATTTTTGTTCAAAACATTCTGGTCGTGATGTTGGCCAGACACCACGATCAAAATGCTTTGGATTTTAAAGGGCAGAAAGCGGTCCGTTTGCTTGCCGGCGAAGCAAAAGCCCGCCTTCCGCTACGGGACGCGATTAGCGGAACAAAATTCTATATAGAGATGAGTCGCCGACAGTTGAAATTTCTAAACATGCGATATTTTGATTTTAAATTTAAGATTTAATTAAAAATTAGGATTCGTCACGTAGAAATATTGCGTAGTTTATATTTGAATCTCAAAATTTTATTTCGATTCAGGCGAAGAGAATGAAGATGGGCCTGGTTCCACACTTCAGACGCAGACTTTAAAATTTAGATTTTCACGAAATGCATTGCTCTAGCATTCTTTATTACAGATACATTACTTGCTTCGTTAAAATTATAATTTAATACATTGAAGGTTTTAAATACGATTTCGCATTAATCCGAGTTATTATAGTTCAAAACTCTAGCCAAACATGGACATCAGTCATTTTAACTTTTGAGATACAAGGATAGATTCCTTTCATTAAGCTTAAGGAAATTAATTTCTCCTACAAAGTCGTGAAAGATTCAATTCAGTTGTGTAATCCCAACAAGTTTATACCGTTGAAATCCGTTAACATGCTGTGTCGGTCGCTGTAATGGCGTCGGGTACGGGGACATGGGGCGGCGTTCTGTGTCGGTCGCTGGTGATCGGCAGTATTAGACAATGCTAATCGAACGATTTGATAAAATAGGAGGAAAAGAATAAGTACAGGAACCTTAGTTGAAATTTAGTCGTTGCCTCCTATTACGACTAGTTTCAATATTTGATTTAATCTACCAATAGTTTATTCTGATCGCGTTTATAAATTTAAACGCTGCGGATCTTATTGGGCAAAGTTGACTTAAGGATTCACTCGCTATGAAAATTCATTTTAGTTTGGTTGGCGTCCATGAAATTTTAATTCTTCGACGTAAACATTTTTAAATAAGTAAATTTCTGTAGTATTTAAAAATACAGTAGCTTCATAATGCCTAAAAAATTAAAACTCGCAATTTTAAATTTTACAGGCAAAATTCGCTCGAAATTCGAGAAACATTCAATTCGAGTTTAGCCCTTGCGGATTAGAATTTTTCCCGCCAGTTATATAAAGTCCCAACTCTAAGCTTTTGATAAAAAGCTCCTGTAAATTAAGCATCGATAAATATTTAGTTTTATGCAAAGAGTATTAATGATGCATCTTATCGATACCTTAAATCGAGGCTATCAAATATACACCGTCCAGCCTTGAATAAACAGATGTACAATAACTTTAAATTCACAATACAAAAGATATAATTACAAAGTCGAAAGCTACCTTTGAGTGAACGGTGGTGCTTTCAAACTATTATTTGAAGCATTCTTTGCAGCACATCAACGATCACAACAGCTTCTAAATGCCATTAGAATGCAAATTAAATATGTACATTTTCAGTAGCAAAGAAAATTTAAGCATAAAACAGCAGCTTAAACAGTAAAGTCATTAACACAACTGCAAGGGAACTTCAGATACAATGCAAGTCAAAAACCTAAAATAAATTCAATAGGAAGAGAATACATAGTTCTAAAACAAATAAAAGTAACCTATGTACATCGACTTCCAGGACACAATTATACAAGCATGCGATAGAGAACAGAAGCGGATTATTCCGCGTCTAGGAAAGAAATTTCAATTAAATGGAAAAATTAATTTTGAAGTTTCGCTACTAGTTCAAGTTAAAATGAAATTTCAATTTAATCTAAAATGTACAACTAAAATTATGAGATCTTGTGCATTAATTTGACGACAAATACTGAAGAAATTTAAATTCATGAAATGAAACGGACGATTCCAAGAATTTAATTCAGATTTGATATTTAAGAGTTTACTTCAACATTTTTACCAATGGGTGTACCATTGATGAAGTTTTGTTCGATTCCAAGTCCCTCGCACATCACATTAAATCCGTCTGGCTATTAAATTTTCTCGTAGCATTTAGCATTAAATAAGATTTTCTTGCGTTTAAAGTTTTTGGTAGAAGTTTAATGACTGTCACAAAATGAAGAGGCTTTGTTACAAATATAACCAATACCATTATTGACCATTGCTATTCCAGTTTAAAAGTTAGATTGATTCGAAGTAATAAGATGCGGATACGACACGAATTAAGCGAGTTTACGAGTAACCTACACCCTTCATCATAAACTTCAATCGCGGTTTAGACTCCAATATCGTGCATTATAAAATCAGAGGACACTAAATGCAAAAGAATAGTTCCATTACAAAAATTAACCATTTAAACTAGATCAGTCATCCGATGAACATCAGAACCTAAATGGAATATAGAAGTTCATTCCATTTTCTTCATTTTGAAGTTTCCTCAAGCCATCACTAGAGAACTTAAAGCGAAAATCGGCGCAAGCTTAATTATGATCCTTAATCAGAAATAAATTTAAAATACTAGGATCTTCACGAGCCGAAAATTTACTTTGTTTCATCGATAAGTATTTCATTCTCAACGATCGAGTTTAGAGTCGTTGAGAAGTAGGATTCTTGCAATTGGGATTTACAGATAATATGCAAACATTTTTAAAAAGTGAAATTTAAGTCTTGAAGAGCTTTTCGTCTATTGAATATGATGCAATGCTTTACGATTTAACCAACATTAATACTAATTAAATTATAATGAAAAATTTATACCAACACATTTGGAAGGGTTTTGGTTTGACGCATAAAATTTTAGGTAATTTACTCGCCGGTTTTAAAGTTTGGATTTTCCAGTAGTTGCTACCAATGCTTTAAATACAAATTGCACTTTACAGATTCAAGCCCAATCTCAAATCCCCTCCCATAACGCCAAGATATTGAATTCATCGACTAGTCGTGGTAATTTCATTCCAGCTCAATCTGCCCAACTCGTATAACGATCACTTAATTTCTTTTTCCCCCATCACTGCTGCGACCCCGTTAACA
Organism: Araneus ventricosus; assembly: GCA_013235015.1. Classification (NCBI taxonomy): domain Eukaryota; kingdom Metazoa; phylum Arthropoda; class Arachnida; order Araneae; family Araneidae; genus Araneus; species Araneus ventricosus. The sequence continues at coordinate 9,921 of BGPR01022543.1, read as the reverse complement.
CGCCAAGTACCGGTTCCCTGGGGACCGGTACTTTCCGTTTAGGCCGCCGGTCCCAAACAGCCTAAACGGAAAGTAAACAGGGACCAACATATTACTCGACGTGTTAACATCCATTCTACCCATCCTCGAAGCCCAATTTCATCATTCGACTCGTACCCAATAGAACAAAGTGCAATTTTTATTTTTCACACTGGCGTTTGCAACTATCGATAACGATTCGAGATTTATTCAAACAAAACGTAATCGAACGGTCCGTCCTAAACCCTGTACCTCACGAACTCTAAGTTTAAGGAGAAGCTAGATATAATTAGAAGATTTTTTTATTTCGGAAGCTCGCATCATTTTAGGTACTGTTAAGGAATCCAGCTGAAGCCAGATAACAAGTACTTGGATCCTCGCGCCGTGAATCAATGGAATGCTTGAGATTTTTAATGAGTAGCAGCCACATTAGGCTATATCAATGGCACGCAAGTCTCGCTAGACGAAAATTAATCGATTCGATTCCTAACGTATTCCTTTGGAAACTAAGCTTTCTAACGTTTACGAATTGCCGTTGGAAAACGTATTTAACACTTTACCCGACCGAGATGGTTCGAGGAAAACATTTAGTGTCGTCGCTATGAATAGATTCAAGTCAAAATTCGAAAACTATTTTATGATCAAATTAGAGTGAAGTGGGCTTTTTGATAAGAAAAGGTAAATATTTGTCACCAAGACGATAAAGCCGACGAATATATTTGGTAAAGTACAATTAAGAAATCCGATACTGCCGAATGAAGACACGGCGTTTGGAATTTTGATTCGTAAAAGGAAACCGTCAAGGCCCTTAGAGGTTTTACGTCCATTTTTTAAAGCAATATTCGGATGACGACGGATCTAGTGGATGAATCGCTACGTTAAATTCTTAAGGTCTCTTCTATATCGAATTAGAATTTCGTTGGATATTGAGCCATTGATCCATGTTTAAGTTACTTGGATTTCCGTCATAAATGAACTGCGAAGCACGATGAATTTCATCTAACGCCTTGCGGACACCTGGCTTTAGTAGTTTTGTATCAAGCCTTGGATGCACGGTGTTTTAGACATTTAAAATTACTAGAGCTTCTAATATTACTGAATTAATTCGAGATCAAGAACGAATTTAAAGGGGAGGGATGGTTAAATTTTATCGTTATTATCAGTTTCTCCGAAGCCTTCATTAACCAATACACATTACCAGTTTTTATCTTGTACATTTCAGCAGTATTGTTGGTATCTGCCATTTTTAAAACCCATGCAATCCATCTACTTAGACCTGTAATCGAACATGCATTCTGGACATACAATACCAGTACCAATTTTGAGTTTGTATAAAGGCCATCTCTTCCGATATATTCGTCCGTTTCATTTTAAGCCTAGCTTAAGGCTTCTATTTTACGCTGCTCCAAATTAATGTTAAAGAAAGAATTTTAAAAACGATTTCATAAGCCGATAAGTCTATGGATAAATTCAATGAAGTTCCCTCGCATAGCAATTTAATATTTTAATTAAATCACAGATTGAAGTGCACAAGTAACAATTGCAGTTCTGTTTAATAGATCAAACCCAGAGGACACTAAAATTCTGAACCCGAGTCTTACATTTTAGGTCATTATCGATCGCAGTTAAATTACACTTTTAACAAGAGATACTCTGCCATACAATAATCTAGAAATGCTTGTTTCGCAAGAACACGTGAAGCTTCAGTATCGAGCATTTCGTGATCCATATAGCCGCAAATCCTTCCTAAAGCTCCGGTGAATTCACAAGATGAACCGGCATTCAAATTGGTGCACTTCAGCTTCTAGGCTCATGCAGAATCTGTGAACGAACGGCTCTGGCTTCCTGAAAGTTGCATTGGATAAATACTTCAGCATAATATTTGCAATCATGTCATTTATCATATTAAGTTTTAAGATAAGCAAGATCGCAATCGAAAATATAAATTACGTTTCCATCTAAATTAAGTAAAGCCAGAACCATAAATTCAACTAAAGTTAAAATAGCACCTCAGCTTAGGCAAATTTGAGAAAGTTCCAAGATAATCTATTTAAAATAAATCTGGAGCCATTATAATAATTTGCAAGATGTCGATTAACTTGAAACGACACGAAGCCGCCCTTCGTAAAAATTTAAGTTTAGTTTATTACTAGATTAAGGAGATAAGTAATTAGCATTTCCAGTTCAGTAACTATTTTCTTCACACCCGGGTGAAAATGGAAGAGGACAATCACTTAGTCGTTGGAAAGAGTTTACCATGCTTAGATTCGTTTTCTGTCGAGGGTCTTTGCTAAGCTGCGACACACCAAGTTTAAAATATCAAGCTATAATTTTCAGAACGGAAATGCTACAGAGGTTTCTTGTAGGGATATGTAGGAAAAATACGCCTATTTACAAAATGAATCGACATTCGGCTCTAATCTCAAATAAGAAATATTCCTCTTGTGAACTGGACTCTAGTCCGATGCTTTGCACTTCATAAAAGGCTACGCAATTTGTTCAAAAGATTCAAGATATTGCATCCTTTTACGAAACGTCCCCCTGCGAGCATAGATTTTATTGTAAACAAAGTTTTGCTGTTCATAAATTGAAAATTTAAGTACCAAGAATTTTATATATCAATATACACAAGCCATAATTGAAAGATTAGATTTAGCGTTAATAAACGCCATTATGAAAAATAGTTTTAAATAATGACCTGGATTTGAGACTATTCACGAGGTATTGATCCTAAAATAAAGTGCGAGGATATATTGATTCAGCTTTCGAATCTAGTGTTAAATATGGACGTTGCCGTTGAGAAATTATGGCAGTATGCATTTCAATGTTAACGACCCCCATCTCCATGAATATTTTACTCAAAACCTTGGACTTTTACTTCAATGCGATTTTAACGCTCGTACGTCTCAATATGTCCTTTCTATACGATTGTACCGTTTTCAGCAAAACAAAGTGAATTCAGTACTCATTTCTTTATTTGAATTATAAAACCCGATTTTAATTTCTACAGATTGAATTTTATACCATTCATGAATCAAAGCCATGAGACTGCGCTTCAGAAGCACAAGAGAATATTACTACCAAGTAGTAACAGGCAATCTGCCAACGACGTTTCGTATGCAAGTCATTATGATCGTTACAGACATCTCCCAACAAACAAGTGAAGATTCTGAATACGAAATCCTAAATCCATTACACCAATTTCTCAAGTTAATTATTGTAGCCCATGAAACTGTTCACACTTACCGCTAGTAGTGCTTAGCTCCTAGTTGTGAAGAGATTTGAAAGCTCCAAGGATATTGGTCTCTTCCGTTACGTTATGGCCACACTTTCAGCGATTGTTGTTGGAACACGGACGGGAATTTACCTATAAAGGAAAATTCAGGTTGAAGTGCCTGCAACATGTTAAGTATTTGCACCGATTCTGCCATGTGCGAAATTGCATTTATGCCAAGGCAAGTATACAGCCTTTCAGTCCAAGTATGCGGATTTACCGATGACAATATAAACATAAGTATAGGAAATAACTCGCGACTATATAGGAAATATATACAAGATATTAACATGCAAAACTTAAAGAGCAATATTAAGAGAAATACGACAATTCAACTTAATTAAAAAGTAATTTTAGCCGACTAACCTTGAACAAAATACCAAGTGTTGAAGTTCTTCGGAAAATCTGTCCTATACTCTTTTTAGCCAATCGAAAATATAACTGCTTCCGTTAAGAGTACCAAAATGTTAATTTTAAAAACTCACTCTGGTCAAACAAGGCAAGAGTATGAGCAGAAAAACCAACAATCTGGTCGATTTTTAAAAGTACAATTGTCAAGATAGCGTTGTTCAGTTTTCAGTAATTGACACTTCTGATGCCGTTTCCACCTCACCCATACACATAGAGCAAATTCATTTTCTTAGCGATTTCAAAATTGAACCCTTTGTTTACAACAACGCTTCTGATGTGCATCGAAATACAGAATTTGAAATTTAAATTAGCAATCAAGTCAACGTAACAATTTTAAGTACAAAATCACGTGGAAACCCTTGAGTGCCTCAATTATCCTTTACCATCTTAAATAGACTAATAAAATTATCCCAAGTGTGTGGTGTAATCTAATTAGGATAGTCAACACGTTCAGCGCCAAGACTCGTCAGATATTAGAACCATCTAATTAGACGGTCCCCTTCTCTGCTAACTCAACTATACAAGAGAAGAGGTCATCTAATTAGGTGGTTCGAATCTAATTAAAACTCAAGTTGCCGATGACTGACCCTGATCTAATTAGATGGCCGCTCATGGTTCTGAACGTGTTGAATATTTGTAGATAAAGGGGATAAACTTTGATTCAGGAATCTCGTTTCATTTCAAAAGAGTCAGCCACTCGAACCGATAGGCCCATCTACAACATGTATACATTTCCTCATTTTTCAAACGTTTCCCAATTCACTACTATTTACAACTCTGAGGCAACCAATTTTAAGTTTACAAATCAGAATCGCACCGATTAGTTGCCATATATAATTATCCCTTCTAGTGATCAAAGACAGTTGTCTGTTATTTTAAACCTTTCACTTATGATCTGCAGATTAAAGTTTCCTTTAACACATCCATTTTGGATTTCTCTATGCACGAGTATTCATGAATTTGTCGCCTACATAAAGTGTTTATGCTTAAAATTCTTTTGTAATCATACAGTTACAATTAAAATAATTTAACAAAAGTTATAATAAATTAACCAATTAATGTAAAATCCCGACATATATTGCATGTTACAGAGATTCATTTGATGTTACCCAAGAGTGACACGGTTGCTGGTTTAGTCATCTGGGAATTTCAGAAACAGTGAGAAGCCAACCAAATTCAATCAACCGAGATCCAAAATTTACGCTATTCATCTTAAAACTAATAGTATACGCAATTATAAATACATGTTATTTTCTAGAATCTAATGCTTAGCTTTGAAGTTTAGAGAATTCAAGAAATTCATTGCCGAATACAAGATTTAATTCGGAGAGTAATCGCAATTTCTTACATTTTGGAAAACTTTATAAACACCATCTAGCAGAGTCTTTTCGCATGAATGGCGTTTCCCGTCTTCATAGATCGGCTGCATAGCATATCCTCCATCAGGATTTGGAGACGAAGTGGCAATATTGGCCGGTGGCCATTTTAAACTCGAGCCCAATTTTGAGCGAGTCATTCAAGTTCTGTAATAGATTTAAATATAATTTATGCAAGAAACGTTTCCACACGATTAAAATTGTAAATACAGGATTAAAATACGCAAAGGCAACTTTGATTTAACAATTCAAATTAAAGTTCAATATTGAAATGTGGAGGAACTGTATAATCGCCGGTAGCAGTTTTCCATCATTGATTATAGGTTCAAGAGAAATGCAGCTAATAGAGCGTTTACCATTTTGTTACCAAATGGAGGAAAATTAGCGTCCTTCCGGCAACTGGATTTTTAGAAATCTCAATTTACGAGTATTAAACTTTAACGTCTATCCAAGAGAGAGAAAGAAAGCACGTAATCCATATTTAACAATTAAAAGCCAGATTTTGTAAGTCGATTTTAAAAGGTTCGACTTTCATTTCTTGAATAAAACATGGGGAAGTTACTTCAAAAAATCGAATTGTTTGTTACCAACCGACAACACTGGGCTTCATTTAAGAAAAATATTTCGATAGAATTTATAATGTCAAACAGGTGAATTAATAAAACGTACAAGGATTTTCTTTAAGCATTGTAAAATAAAATATGGATCTCAAGCATAAAAAGCTAAAAAGATGCAACCTCAAGAGAAAAGCATAAATTTATTTTTATCCACTCGGGATGTTATCCATGTGTTACGAATTGATTTTAGAAGACAAGTTTCGGTATGTTTAAAGCCAATAGTGGACAGCTGAGGGTTAACCTCGCCCTCAACAAGTGTGGGAAGCCCTCGTACAAAAACATCCTGGAATGCGATTTGTCTTCGCAACTATGCTGGAGTCATTAGTGAACACGTGAGATTAAGAACATCTGTGGCAAAAGTGATCCAGATGCGAAAACAACCGAATACCTAACGAAACGAAATCCAATGGAAGTATGCCCATTGAAACAATCGCGCTTTGGTTTGTTTGGGTTTAATGGCACCAGGGTCAATTTGGCCATACTACGCCAAACGTTAGTCGTTTTCAAATCGCATAAAAATTTATAACATTGTAACTGAAAATACTAAATTATTTTAATAAATTGAACTTTCCTTAAAAGAGTAGACACATCGACAGGAGTATTGGTTCGCAAGATGTCAAATAAATCGGCGATATGCGCTCCGAAGTGAGCTTGTTCTTTGGAGATAAAAGTTTACATCCATACAAAATATGCTCAAAACTTAAAACGCAATTGCATCCTTTACATATTGGGGCTGGGTGAGCGTAAAAAGTGGCGGCGAGTTAAAAACGATTGCCCTACTCTTAGTCTTATCAAAATGACATCGTGTTTCCCAATAGCGAGACTTCCAAAACCTTTAAAGGCTGGATTTCATAAAAGTTTCTTTGTGTCCGATTCTTTTCCATACTCGGTGTTGAGATAACGGCCTGCAAGGCGTCAGTCAAAGGCTCAAACGTTTCTCGAGCTGTATTAGAAACAATCGGAGTTTCAGCATATCGAGAGGTAATCGAGATAATTCTCTTGAACACAATTTCAACCAATGAAACATAAAGATCTCTTGGCTTCTATTCCGCACTTTAACCAACTTATTTTTAGAGAAAATTTAATTTTCGAAAGTCAATTGAGAAGCGCAACAAAGTTTGTGCTCAAGTTTTAATACCAACTTTTCAAATTTGACAGGCCCTTTTAACCTTTCGTACTCCGGAACATAATTAAATATGCAATAAATCGCCAGTTAAAAGGGTTAATTTTATTGCTGCGCGAAGTAAAAGATAGTTCTTTCGACATATTGACAAGACTTCTTACAATTTCTTTAAACTATCAAAGTCAAGAAACTCAAGTAATGCACCATCTATGGAATGGTACCGAGAGAAATACAAAGTAAATAGTCAAAAAGAATAAAAACGTTTTGAGCCGTGATGTTTTATCGTTATTTCTTAGAATGCAGATTGATTTAAAGACTCTTAATCACAAGAGTAGAAAATGTTTTGCATCCACTTATTTAGTCTTACATTTCCTTATAACGTGAAGAGCATGACACAGCATTTAATAAGAACCCAAAAATTGCACTATTACTCGTATAATACTTACAAGAACTTGCTTACAAAATTTACTTTCACGAACTAATACTTGATAACTAGTTTCTCAAAATTTCGATTATGAACGCAACTGTTTCGACTGCTTGTTTATTTCAGACACTAAAGTAGGTCGGCATTCATAGCAAGTCATGCTGCATAAGGAGGTAGACGCTCCTATTCCTATCTATCCCATTATCTACAGAGGGATAATGAGTTGGAATCTTATTACTACAATATTTGTATTTAACCCTGAAATATTCATAGGTCAATGTTCTTGGAACAAAGATAATTGCTATTTGCATCTAAATAGCAATTTAAAATTTCTGCAGTTGCAGGATTACCATCTTAAGGCAAATAAACTTAATTCTCCTCTCTTAAAATAAACAAGTCTCATTTTTAGGTTGCAGAATAAACAAAGATTTGCATTTCTATCCAAGAGTTTTAAGAAAAAGTTTCGAATGAAGAATTTAATATTCATTGCAACGACACGCCGAAATTTCAATTGAGAAAACTGCTATTACACGGCTTCGATGGATTTAGTGCTAAGTACACAAGATTATTCGAGCATAGGCTATGCTAGAAAGCATTCCATTCGAGGAGACATTTATGCGCAACATTTCGTATAGTTCTTTGCTATTTAAGAAATTTCCTTTTACTCTAGTTTATTCCTATTGTCATGAAAAAAGTCGCGAATCTCATGCATCCACATTCCATTATAATGAAAACGGTCGTTAAGACACAAACCAAAAGCCATTTTAAATTCTAAACTAATCAAGACATTTTAATATCGATAAGATGCTAACCATTGATAGGCAAGCTTTATAGAAATCTTTATTCAATTCCTCATTCAACTCTTACAATTATTATCCTAAAGTCGAAGAACTTTTATTCAATTAAAAAAACCTTTAAAATAACTACTTACTAAAGAACGGAAATGCAGTTCCGTCATAAGGGCTCTCATCAAGATATGCCAATATTTTAGAACGATATGCATCCAACCGGCGAGTTAACAAACAGCCAAACTATAAAGTCAAGCGTTTTAGAAATAGCGCAAAAGGCGAAAATAATCAACGATAATTCTGTTTTAAAGTATCTCGAATATCTACCAACCAATCAAAATGGTCCTAATCGATTTTTTCAATCTGATCTTTCGGCGTAAATTTGCATAAAACTAATTCGTCTCTGTTTGTCTGGGGACAGTCATGGCATGGTGGTAGAGTCCTGGTTTTGGAATCGGATGATCGCTGATTCGAGAGAAGATTTCCCTGATCATTCGTAGTGGATGCACGTTAAATCTAGCATCGTTTACCAATCAAAATGATAATTTTACTAAAAGTATTTTTGTTTAGAAAAATCAAGAAATATCAAGTATTTCCAGAATCAAGAATCACATAGAAATATGTAGTTGCGATGGCATGGTGGTAGAGTCCTGGTTTCGGAATCGGAGGATCGCTGATTCGAGAGCCGATTTCCCTCATCATCTGCAGCGCATGATGCGCGTTAAATCTATCATCGCTTAGCAATCAAAATAATAATATTCGTAGCAGATTTTTGTCTAGAACAATAAAAAAATATCAAGTACTTTCAGAATCAAGACGTACAAAAACATAGAAATACGATTTTGCGATAGCATGGTGGTAGAGTCATGGTTTCGGATCGGATGATCACTGATTCGAGATCCGATTTCCCTCATCATCTGCAGTGATTGTGGGTCTAATGAACGTTAAATTTAGCATAATTTATCGATCAAAATGAAGATTTTTGTTCAGGTTTTTTTTTGTTTAGAACAATCAAGAAATATCAAGTATTTCCAGAATCAAGATGTACAATGACATAGAAATATGTAGTTGAGATGGCATGGTGGTAGAGTCCTGGTTTCGAGACTGGATGATCACTGATTCAAGATCCGATTTCCTTGATCATTCGCAGTGCATACTTCCCCGATGTGCGTTAAATCTAGCATTACTTACCAATCAAAATGACAATTTTCGTAATAGTCTTTTGTTTAGAACAATCAAGAAATACCAAGTATTTTCAGAATCATAAGAACATAAAAATATGCTGCAAACGACAAACTTACATTTCATTAAAAATATCGAAAGATTTTATTATGATCGATCCAAGATCTTCAAGTTGACAAAGCCAGCACATAATATTTAGACAGTCCTTTTTTACGGCCTACGGCTTTATTCGCCATCCATGGTTAAACGATGATCAACGGTTAAAAGGGAATTTACACGAACAAGCGAATGCTGACCGAAATGATCGGCTGGATGTATACCCTAAACTGGCGAGTTTCGTTTGGCTCGAAGGCTGACGGTAATTTTAAAAATCTCCAACAACAGAGAAATTGAGATACCGTGCCAAAATAGCAACCCGCTAGGGTATACATTTGGCGACGCATTTCGGTCAGCTTTCGCATTATTATAGCAGAACCATCATTTAACCGCTGATCATGGTTTAACCATGGATGGTGAATAAGGCCGTCAATTTCCCATTAATAAATTCGGTGTCATTAGAATTGACTCGAAGTAATCTTTTCATGGCCGGAGAAAGGTTCCATTAATGGAATGAATTGATAATATTTTCAATTAAAGCTATAAGTTGCTTTTCCGAATCTTGATCTCATCTCGTGTTTTTGTAGTCTTGGGGTCTGTTCTGGTACCCCC
>BGPR01022542.1:0-25247 GCA_013235015.1 Araneus ventricosus | reverse complement strand
AGAAAATTTACTTCGTTCAGTTACGTATTGCTGTTGTACTTACTTTATATACAAAATACAATTCCTTTTAATAAAACGCATAACTTCAGCTTCTTACATGGGTTTATTTATTTCATAATATGAAAGAGTGTTGTGTTTCAAAAAATTTTAAATCGTTTTGATTATCGATAAATATTCAGTAAAAAGTAACAGAGTACTAAACAGTGAGACTAATCGTCTTTAATAAAATGAATTTTGGAATCAATCATTACAGTGAACCAGGAAAAAAAAATTTAGTGCCATTTAAAGTCATAATAAGATTAATACTTACCACATTTTATTCAAATAATTTAAAACAAATTCTCTAACTCTTTTTATTTGGAAATACCTTGTAGAAAACTTTTAAAGTAGAGCAACTTCATAGAACTCACTCAACTCTTAATACCAGCGAAACAATGCTAATCTTTGGCGCAAACGTTTTTTTTATATATATACATAATCTCACGCAGAATTTTCAAATAGCGCATAAATGCTGCATTCAGGTTCACTGAAATTGGATTTGGAGTCGCATTTTCTGATAAACGAACTATTCCAGTAAAGAATTTACATAATTGCGTTTTCCTTGGTGACTGCAATTGTTCGTTTTCGTCGGATGCAGTTTAATGATAAAATATCATAATATTCAGGTTGTGGAAGTCACAGGCTCGGTACAGAAGGTGATTGACCATTCTCCGAAATCTTGCTGAAATGTTTGAATAATTTTAAAATTACATTGGCCTGAATTAATAGAATGATGGCATGTAATTTGGCACGTTATCGCCATAAAGAATCACGCGATTCAGCCTATTATCAGGAAACAGATGGCCCCTCTGGTGTAGCTAAGAGATGGCAGAAAGGGTTCTTCTACTTGAATAGATGGTTCCAGTATCAAAACGTAAATCGTGGCGTAGCGTGTTAAATGTGATTGACATTGTTAATTTCTGCGTAACATGCCACTTTTACTAACCCTTTTTGTGAATAACTGCCTATTAAAGAAGGCGAAATCATTTATTAAACCGTTATTAAGCCAAGCAGATAATCTGACGGTGTAATCCGTTTACTTTATTTTGGGTGACGTCTCTGTTTAGTTACAAATATGAGGAAACGGAAGTAGTCTGATGATAGCATAGACTCAACACCAATAAATGTATATGGTATCTTTATTGTTATATAATAAAAGGAACCGGCTTTAGATGTCCAAAGCTGAATTCCACACAGTTGTTCAGAGGGTTCTTTTCTTCATTAATTTTACATACACAGTAGAACTCCAATTATCAGATGACCCTATTTTGCAGGTCTTTATTATAAATCAGTTTAGTAAAATTTTTTCTTTTCACGCATACTGATCTTTAAAAGGGCACAGGACTACTTTACTCGTGGGACTCTTTTCTATTTTCAATTTTTTTGCTAACTTCTGTTTATATACTCTTTTTCTCTAAAATAAGACATTATTTATGTTTTTCGCCCTTATGCCAGTTATGAGGTCTCAGGCGATCTCTCCCCGCCTGGCGTCTTTGTGGCGTTTGGCGTGTGAATCCAGTTCTTCCTGAGACCCCCAACCGGAAGGGCAGGTCCTAAGTTAAAAATGAAAGATGCAGGTGGAAAAATATGGCTGGAGCGCTTTAATAAAATTGTCTTTGATCCTCGCCTTTTCCTGGCCTGAGGAGGATATCTTTCGCCATAAAACAGCAGAAATACATCATTTGTCGTTCATATATTAATTTCAATTAAATATCATTTGTAATGACTTTAAGGTATAATTAAATTTGGGTTTCTTTTCTGTTCCATATTTTTCCTGTACCAACCCATATGTTTATTTTGTTCCAATTCTAACTGTTTTTCTGTAAGTCTGAGGCCTGTTTTAGATTTCGCTTCCTCAGTCGTCGATCAAAAGGCCCCGATCATGTTTAATTCCGAAGATGAGTTCTATTTTTCTCATTTTATAATATATTTGGTGTATCCTAATATTTTGTTCCTTGTTAATTTTTTTTCCTTGCCCAAAAGACATAATTATATACGTCATTCTTTCCTCTTTTCCTGTCTTCTGTAAACTTAACAAACGTCATATACTCAGCAGATATTCTATGCCTTCTAATTATCAGAAAAAGAATATTCTGAACTGACAGCATATCAGTGAACATATTATTTTCTTTCTCTTTTTTTGTAAAGCTTAGTTTTACCTAGCTTGATGCATGTAATTTTTCTGTAATAGTATAATTATAACTAATGAAAGTTTTTTGCTTCCCTCTCTTTTAAAATCTTCTCCTTTCTTCTTTGTAGTTACAGACGGAAAAGCTTTGAAAATGTGACATGGCTTCTTCTAATATATGCCTTCATCCATTTGGACGATCGGTTTTGGACACGTTAGCCTTAAATGCATAGGAGATGCTCATAATTTTATCTGTGACGTCACTGAGCAAATCCTTCAGCAATATAGAATCACTAACTTTATTATTCGGATAACAGTTAAAAAATGTTTCAGTAATATAAAGTTGTTTGAGAAACAGTAAACTAGGACACAACTCTCAATGCAGTCGTTTTCTCTTTAGAGCATTCATTTTTTATTTTGAATCTATCATATTCAATATTACCCAATATTTGAAGCAAAATAAAACATACTTTTCCTTCCCTTAATAATTTATTTATCTGATTTTATAAACATGTGTGGCTTCAGATTACTTAGGCTGGTTTAGACGCCGCAATTTCAATAATATTGGATTGGATCTTACAACAAAAAAATATGTACACTGCCCAGAAGAGAAGTGACACGATGTCGATACTTAACTGTTGTTATGAGGGAAGATTTAAACGGGTATAAAATGAAAACTTTAGTAAGAGCTTCACCATTAGCAGACATTAGTCGTCCCGACTCGCGTCAGAATTCAGAACAAATATCTGCCGTGGCTCCTCTGCAGTCGACGAGGATTATCGACAGATAGTAATTATGGTTGTATCGATCATCTTGTGAATCGCATTTGATTAACGTGTTAACAGTAACCTTGTCATATATTTCCGTGAGTGCTCTGGAATGTTTATTTTTTAATTGTATAATTAGTCATTTTCTGGCTTAAAATATAATATCCTTTGTAACTTGCAGGACTTTTCAAAAGTGGAACAAATTTTCTTCTTTTTTATAATAGACGTATTTCCTACGTATAAACTCTATTTTCGTATTATGGATCTAAAATAGTTTATTGGAAAAATAAGACAACAAAATGTAGTAAAATATTGTAATGTAAATCAGCTGGCCTTTTGGTTGAAAAAAAGCATATACGCGCTTTTTTTTTTATCTTACTACCATTACACTTTTTTGAATGGTTAATAAATTAACACATTAGCGCCGGCTTCAGAAATTTCGCATTTCTTGCTTTATGTGAGGCCTCGCTGAACTAATGCACAATATAAAATTACAGGTACATATCAATCAAAACTTATGGTACATGCCGGTTAAACTTGTAATACAGCCGTATGGGATATCAAAGTGTGAGCCACTGGTGGCGTACCGCCCGATGTTATATTCTGAACCACAGGAGTGGCATTTGCTCTGTCAATGGTAAATTCATATTGCGGGCCACTGTTAGCAGCACACGCCACCTGGTACACTCAATTGTGGGCGACTATGGGTGCGCCGCCCGATCAGTACATTCGCGGCAGCAGGTCACTGGTGGTACTCACCATCCGATAAACCGCATTCATGCGTGGGCTGCTTTCAGGAAGTTCACGCCACCATCGAGTACATTCATGCCATAGCCACTGGAGGTTCACGCCACCCGATGGTACATTCCTGTGGCGGGGCACTAAGGCTGGGCGCAGCTGCCAATGGCATATTCCTGTGGTGCGGTAGTACCGCATCCACTGATGGCATTCAATTGTGAAGGCCACTGGTGGTACGACGCCCAGTCGTTACATTCATATGTATTGAGTAACTGGTGGTTGCCGCCACCAGATGGTTACCATCCATTTGCGGCCCAATGTCGGTGCATAGCCGATGGTACGGTCGAGTGCCAGAGCCACCCGCCAGATACGGGCCGGTTATTGAACATTGTATTACATACAAGTGAAGTTAAATTACCAATCCGATTCTTTTTTGCCGTTGTGAACAACAATACACATATGACGTTGATGAAGCAACATTATAGACTGTCTCTCTATCTGTGGAAAAATGAGTAAGTTCGGACAAACCTCATTCAGCTGATTCTTGATTCGAATGGGCTCCATAACCTGCATGTATATCACGTATTGCAGTAAACACTTCCTTCTGTAAAATAATAATTTAAAAATAAAAAACATTAAAAATTAACAGTCTTCTTTTTTTGCTTTACATTTTATCAAAATTAATGATTTTTTTTAAATGTAAAGCTGATTCTTAGGATTGCGAAAAACTTTTATTTATAATGTTAGTTTCAACATTTTTTTTGATATATTGTCTTTTTTCATTCATTGAGGTGTAATGCATTTTGTTACACTCATTCCTTCATTTCCACAATAGTAAATTATACTCATAAGAATGTCATCTGAGAAATAAGGAAAGATTTAATTGTGAAAAGAGTTAAAATAAAACAACGAGGAGGAATAAGAATCCTGGTGAATGAGCGATGTCAAGAGAGGTCTTCATCCATGCGATTCAAAACCCCAGACAGAGTTTTCTCTATGGAGAAAAATAATTTAGGTCTAAATTTAATTGGGTACTGCTCTAAGGCCTGAATCCCATTTCAGGAACAAATTGGAAGGAAAAACATTTTCTCACAAAGAAAGAAATTAAAACAGTCTTTTTTAAACTGGTCAGAAAAAGAAAGTTTCCAAAATATCCACACTCTTAAGTAATGGAATGGAAAAAAGAACGGCGCTGAAAACCAACTTTGTTCATGGAACGCACCTATATCCATCTGGTGAGGATACACTAACAATCTCAATAATTTTTTTTGTCTTTTTTTTAGATATTATTACCTTATAAAGTGTATTCAGAATGAGTCTATTACAAACTTTAATAGTGGAACAGGCAAATAAGAAAAAAGTCATTTTTGCAATCGAAAGATGCGGTCGAAAAGGCAAAAGCGGGTACGTTAGGCAGAATTTTCGTCGGTGGAATTAAATAAGTAAAAGTTGGCAAGATGAAATTTAAGTAGAACTCAGATTGAATGAGATGCAAAATTTACAATGAGACAACAGCACCAGATATATGGTAAACAGCGTATTACAAGTCGTACGCAGCACGATGCATGCGATAGCAGCAGCTGGGACTGCGCACGGTACGATCAACGATATTTGGAACAGTAAGTGTTCAAAAGGACGTTCCGTCTGAACAATACGCTTCGTATATTTGTTATTCACGTTCAACAGGTTCATTTTGCTATTGGAAATTTGTATTCATTAAATCTACGTGTCCTATTATTTGATATCGTTTTTCTTCACACTTGCGCTTATATGAAAGATCCCCTAGCGGAATGACTCTTTGTATTTCCGACGCATTTTCTTTAAAATGACTTTTTCAATATCCTGACCTACCTTTAAAGTTTGTAAGCAGAATCTTCTGAATACCTATTCTACATTTTTACTGGACCCCATTCTTAATAAAGTGTACAATTATAAAAAGTGTTGTATTTTGTACAGAACTAAAAAAAAACTGAAATGGGAAAAGCTTAAGAATAGCCAGAATTAGTAATTGATATTAAAAATGATGCGTAATGCCAGTAGAATGCTGTTGAAATGAGTATTCAGATACATTAAACAGCGAGATGAAGCCTAAATTACGGTAGTTATCTTTTTCCAGAGTTAGTTATATGTCAGCTAGAAGCATTGAGTGTGACAAGACCCTTGGTCTAAAACTTAAGGATTCAATGTTTTTCTTCTCAATTCATTTTAAATGCTGTTCTATTATTATTTTTTGACTAAAAAAGAAGGGCTAGATGCAGTTTCTATAAACTAATTTTATTATTATGTATGATGTACAGCATGGTATATATGGCACACATTAAAATGTCCCTCTTTTCTTTCTTCTATCCATCATTTCTTTGTAATCAGCAGCTATCATTGTTTATATAGAATAAACATTGTGAGCTTATTTGTACCCAAATAGGTGAATATTTTAAGCCGATTGCTGTTTCTGTATTAGAAATCAGTGTCTGTTTTATGCTTCTTTCTTCTATTTATAAATTACCTTAAAATGAAATCAACTGTGTGGTCATATACTAACAAACGAATTTGTTTGACATAGGATAATGCATCCTGGTATTTCTTAGATGGAAACTCTAAATATTATTTAATGATCATTCATATATATAAAATATTTGTGAAAACATCCTTAAATGTGTAGAAGTA
Organism: Araneus ventricosus; assembly: GCA_013235015.1. NCBI lineage: Eukaryota > Metazoa > Arthropoda > Arachnida > Araneae > Araneidae > Araneus > Araneus ventricosus. The sequence continues at coordinate 18,911 of BGPR01022542.1, read as the reverse complement.
ATTTAATAAAAAATTCAGTCAGTTTAACAATGACCTTAATATCTGAACAAAATTTTCATTTTCAATTTTTTAATAAGTTTCTATATTTCAATTTTAAAAAATATAACTCAAGCAAATTTAAGTCAGAGTCTTCATTATATAAGCAAATTCCTTTCTTTTCAGAAGAGCTATGATTAATTTATGAAAATCAGACGTGTATTTTACTGCTATGTATGGGACTGTCATGCAATCCATTACTATCACTGCAATCCTTGCCAGTTATTGCAAGCGACAGGAGAAACAATGAGTTTGGAGAAAATGCATGTTTTGTGCAGGTGGATAGTGTTAAGATACACATTAAGTAGACACATTGCCCAAAAAAATGACAGAATAACAATTTTCATTTGTTAGCATTTATTCGTTATTACACTTATTGTATCCAAATTTCAAATTGTACGCTAATATCATTAGAAAGTTATTCAGATTTTATTTACGATGATTATTGAAAAACGTATAAATGACAACTTTAATGGCTTTTCTTCCATGAGGAGACTTCGCTCTTTTCATGTTTCCGAAATACTTTAAGATTTTTTTATCTTTCTAAAATGGCTTCCAAATTTTAGTACATTTTCGTATGTATATATTCTTCTTGCATGCAGCAACGTTCAATTTGCTTGGCGTTTTTATATGACAAAAGTACTGCTAATTTCTCATTTTCACCTATATTCGAAATATCTATATTTAAGCAATAACTTCCAAATACACCTTTATTCCTTCACGCAATTTTGAAGCAATATGTTTCGGCAAACTATGCAAAACGACCATAGTTAAAATGGCCAAATTTAAAAAATTTCTCTTTTCATCCCATTCCAACTAACTTAAGCACACATCAAAGTTTTTTTCTCATAGTACCGTTTTTTACTGTAATTGTTAAGACTCAATAACATTAGAACTTTTCCAATATCTTTAATATTTAATGTTGAAAGTAATAGCGGCCCTTTATTTAAATGGTGAGTGAACACCTGCCGAAATACAATGGCAATGCCTCAAACAGAAGACTGCCTTCTCATGCCTTCCGGCCTTCCTGCGTATGTGGGGATGGGGTGGGCAATCTCAATGCCACCCATATTTAGGCCAGAAACACAAAGCCTCCTGCAGAAGCCGTACATTGTAAATGTTATTTCTGTAATCTAAAACATTCATCCAAGAAATCAGCCAACTGCTTAAAATGATTTACATGTACCGTAGTAAAAAGCAACCGCTTCATCTCTTCCCTTCCTTTGCCAAAACACCGTGGGCTCTTGCCATTCTTACCCATTATAATGTCTGTCAGCACAAATACTGAAATCACCGTCTTCCTTTACTTCCATTAACAGCAATATCGCCATCCTTACTATCTGCGCTCCGGCCCCACTACCTGCTTATTTCCGTGCGCTTTCGTATTCAAAATGCCAATCGACCAACACCTCCTTCTTCTTCCACCAGCACCGTCAGAAGATGTATGAATTTCCACAGATCTGACAGAATCAAGCGCGTATGCACAATAATGTTCCTTTAAATCGGTTTATCTAACCTAGATACCCCTCAACCGAGAGATTAGGGGTGGGAGATCTATCTTTCTCTTTCTTGTGGGCTTTGGACAGTCGTTTGCAGCAATACTTGAATGATGAATTTTCTTATTCACGACAGTTTAAAATGTCGCGTAAATATTTGCAGTGTTTACAAAGCCATATGCAATGTTGAACTATGTTATTTGCACCATTTTTTATATAAACTCGAAATTAAAGTTCCATCGTATATCTTGCTTATTTTATATTCAGAGCCTATACTAATTCACAAGAGAATTTCTTTATCTCTTTTCTATAATGCCTCGTTCGATGTCATTTCTGAGTCTTGGCCTCTGGCCGCGCTCTCCTTGTACGTCAGTAGATTGAAAGAAATCAAAATACTATATGAGCAGGCTAATTCAGCTCTAGTGCGATGATATTTATGCAACATTGTACACGTTATGAATATTAAATTCATGAAATGACGTTGATATCGGGAAAATGTCCTTAAGCAAAAATTGGCAGTTAAGAATTTTCAAGGATATACAAGCTCGTACTTGAGAAAAATGATCGAATAGTTAAGAATATGTGTGTGCAAATATTTTCTGTATCTAAAAGTTCTTATAATTCGAATGCCGGGACACAGCCCCAGTATAATCCGTACTTGAATATTCTTCGAAAATTCTTGTCAGTTCGTTGTTTGAGTAATAAAATATATTCCTTAAAGAATAAGTCTTAGATTAAAGGACAAGCAATTTCTGTTTATAGTTTTGCAAGTACATATTTTAAAGTCAAAAGAAGTATCGTATTGAAAAATCAAAAGTAGAATACAAAGAGATAGAAAATCAAAAAGTTCGAAAATATTTAGCTGATTTAGACAACTTTTCCCGCACATGAGCAAACTGGTTTGACGATATTATAGTAAGCAAATTGTTAATGCGATTATGCTTGCATGAAATATTGATGTTTAGGTTTAGTAGAAAATTTTGTTTCAGACGTATGCTTGCTAAAAAGCCGCTAAATCTCCAATTGAGGACAAAAATTGGTTGATTCTCGAATTGAGGACTACGGGAAGATCGGCCTCTGCCCTCTCTTTGAAAATAACATTGATGCGCACACCTTTCCCGACAGTCATATTGACAGTTAGAGCATACACTAATCAGGAAAGTCACTCTTACTGTCAAGATATAAGTCGGCTCAAGAATTGAGTTTGTCTCTTTCGAGGCAACTTCTGCTTTCCCAAGTCTTCAATGGCTGAGATCTTTAAACACTACATCGTCACTAAAGATGTTGTTAGCAAATCATCCACACCATTTCAGTGTAAAGCCAGCAACTATTGATCTCCCAGAGGGCTTGTCTGAAACAAAGACAAGTTACTTGTGCTCAAATTAGTTTCGACTTAAAATTTGAGTACCAAAATCTTGAAGGGTTAGATAGCAATGGAATGTTTTCCCAACAACACTGGGGCTCTGCCCTGCTCATAAAACTCATGGCCCCCCAGGGCAATCCTCCCAGAGAACTGCTACACAAACCCTGCTCAGCCTAACTCATATGAACACTGGGTGTCTAGCACAGTTGTTATAAAATCTTTATATATTTTATATATATATAACACCTCTCCTTCACTCAACGACACTAAAATTACATGATTCTTTCGGGATCACTAATATTGAAAACAACTCCTTCATCCTTGCCGTACAGTTATCCGTTTCTTTCTGCTGTTATTTAGGAAATTATAGACATTAATTACTAAAGTAAATTTAAATTATTTGAAATTATGAACTCCTAAATTAATTTTCATCAGTTTCTACAATTAAAATCACTATGAAGTAGCACTAGTATATATGTAAATGTTATAGAAAAAGAGAAATTTAAAGGTAATATTTATAGATAAGATGATTAAAATCAAAATTATTTTCATCAATCAGAAATTTAAAACTTCTTGGCATGTACACTTTTTGAGTATTTATTCAAAGTTTACTATATAACTTCATTCACTAAAATTTTAAGATTAAAACTGTCGAATAATACCCGTCTTGAAATAAATTTTTAAAATTGCTTTATCCACCAAAATATCAAATATACCCTCTATGTGGAAATGTAATTCAAACGCTTTCCACGTAATACATGCTTATTCCAATAATTATTTAATAAGAAAGATATAATGTTTTCTCAGTATGCAGTCATTTGTTTAAATCTCAGAAAGAATTGCTTGATCGTCTCTTGTAGTAGACAGATAAATATCTTACAACCTTTAGCTAAAAAAGGACAGTTTAAAGAAAATAGTATTTTAAACATGTTCATATTAACTATTCAAATTTGAAACCCATAATTATTTGCTTTTAGCCTTTTATAATTGATAAAGATAGCTTTTCAAAGTTCCAAATCCTTAGCACAACCAAAATTTTATGCACTCTTTTTTGTAAATATACACAGAAAAGCTTCCCCATTTGTATACATGCTTATTCCAACAATTATTTAGTCCAAGAAAAGATATAGTGTTTACTCAGTGCAGTCATTTGTGTTTTTAAATCTCAGAAAATTCTTGATCCGTCACTTGTCGTGAACCAGATGTAAACCATCTGCGACAACAGCTAAAGAAGGACAGTTTAAAGAAAATAGTGGCGATAGAAACATGTTCATAATATTCTGCTTCTTCAAAATTAAAACCCAACAATTAATTACTTTTAACCCTTTTATAATTGATAAGATAAGCTTTTCCAAATTTATAAAATCAGCACTTTTTTTAGCAAAATTTTAAACATGCAATCTTTTATAAAATATACACAGAAAAACAAAGTATACTGTAACAGTATCGTCGCCATAAGCAGCATGGCTTGAATTCACTTCCAGAGTGAAAAAACCATCTGGAATGGAAATGGTCACCCTAGAGCACGGTGGCAAAAAAAATCTATTTCTCTATATACACGTTGCAAGTGGTATGCAACTTTAATCATTATCCACGTATTGAGCAGTGTGCAAGAACTTTCTGAGTATAATTAGTTCTCGGTCTTATTCTGTAATTTTTATATTAACACATAATATGGTGCACACAATTAGTATCACAAAAGGCTCTGGCTCAACACAAACCTATATCCGGCGGCATTTCGGCGATCTTCAGCACGAAATCTTTCATCCAGGTATTTCCTTGTCTTTGCTCTCTTCCTGAGCAAGTTGTATTCAAGTTCATAAGAGTTCATTTAAATAAATAGAAATTCAAAAAGAAAAAAAATAACGACTTCTTCGTCATAGCGATTAAACTCCAGTTAGCAGAAATAGGTAAACAAACTGATCGTTACTTAGCAGGAGAGAAAAGAAAATAAAGTACTTTTTTTGCTTATCTAAACTTATTTATAATATAGATAGATTAGAACATAAAGTGGTTCCATTAAGAGACTGCTAGAGATGTCGTTCGATTCAGTTTCATCATTACTGAAACTCCATTCTTTTAGATTTGGGATTATTGGCTCCAAGACTCAGGGCTTTTAAATTATCTCTGAACTTCATGTGGTGCTGTGCATTCAAAGCTTTCAAAGCGGTTTCATAAACACAGAGGAAAAATGTCGGAAGATCTTCTCTAGAGTAAAGTCTTCTACGCTTACATTTGGTTGCCAAAAAAGGAAAGAGAATGCAGTCTGAAGGATGTTCCAAATTCTGTGCATTCGGCACAATCCCCTGTATTCACACATGGCAAATATATTCTCCTGTGGAACGACATTTTCTATATTGTCTCATTTCGTAGAAAGGCAACTATCGATATCAATAAGGAAAAAACTAAGAATTTTGAGCAAAGGATAGTAAAATGATTTTTCAATCTTCTTCCTTACTTTTACGTTTAGACATTAATTTAATTTAGACTGCGGATAAATTGATTGATTGCTTTATCGAATATGGATTTAAAGCCATTTTTTAAAGGCTTCATCTGTATTTTTTGATTTTACAGAATGGATTTCTACGTATGAAAAGCAAATCATGAGTACCTACTTTAATATATATACACTATGGGAGGAAGACTTACGACTAGAAGATGTCTTTCCATTGATGAAATAATAGATCCTTGTATATTCTATCATTTATTTCCTAAATATTGGTCCCATTCTGAAGTACATAAATGTTCTAGATTTTCAGAAGAGAATAATTAGCTCAAAGTATTTTCTCAAAATTTCTTCAGTAAGTGTAAGAGTGCATTTTTTGCTTGTCATTTTGTTTCTGTAAACAAAAATGCTATTAATGCAAAAATAACACGTTGAGTTACAAAAACAATACTTGATGATTTGTTAAAATAAATAAATGGAAAAAACTAAATTAGGCGTCATTTATTTGAAGCGTTAATTCGCATTCGTTTCAGTTTTTTTAAAGGTTATGGATTCTATATGTTTTTAACGTTTGAGTAAAATCTTTACTACGAGGATTTTTTGAAGAAACAAAACGTTGTTTTCGCTCATTTTCGGAAGTAAATAATATCGTTTTGCAGTTTTCTTTGAACACCCCAAAATAGCTATTCTTGTTTCTCTGATTAACGGTCAGGCTACTTATGACACATGGTGTGACTGAATAAGACAGAAGTAAAGAGCATTTAAGTGAATAGAGCAGAAACATGTTTCCCGAATTATGGGCTAGAAAAAAAAAGCTAATCGTTTAACAATTTTAACTGTTGTACCAGCCCCTCGAAAATTTAAATATTCCCCTAACACTTTTAGCATCAGTACGCCCGAAAAGAAAATGTCTTAATCCTTTTTTGGGGCGTGGTTATAATATGCGTCAAGTTAGGTACTTTTACGCATGACTTTCTCGATGTACACTATCTTAATCTTTATTTTCGTAATTAAAAAAAAATGCTTTTATTTTGTACGCATTATTTTTTTCCCAAGATATTTGCATAATTATGCCCCAGATTTCTGCAATTTTCATGCTGTTTATTATTTTCAAGTCTATCGTGATACTAGAAAGAAATAAAACTAGGTAAACCTGGAGTATAAGGTTAGCGGCCTGCTTCTCTTAATTTCTCTTCGCGCAATTTCATTTGCGGTCATGAAACTCTGTTTGGATGTGCAGTACAACTTTTATTGCTCTCTGCGCCGTCACCTCAAAGAGATTGGTACGCAATGCGGCAATTCAAAATTAATGTACCGAAATTTTTTTTTAACTTAAAAAGACATTAATTGGCTCGCTTTCCAGCATCGGAATATAGTAACTTTATGTCATTGAAAGGAAAGCCTGAGAATAACATACACGGTACTGAACGAAGATATTCCAAATCAGAAGATTCCAAATGAAAGTTTTTATTAAATTCTAATGAATCATTAATCATCAGAAGATGAACAAAACCGTCCAAATCGAGAGCAGGAGCGCAATATAGCGTGATGCTCAAACGCCGATGAAAGATCAGGTACGCGCAGTATTGCTTGTTAAAAAACATCATTGCGCAGCAAACAAATGTTCTCGTCTCCGTTCTTGGCGTGTAAAGAGTTGAATCCTAAGAATGAAGTAGGTGGGCACCATAGACTCAGTAAACATAAAACTATAAAAAATTGCGCCCTATTTTCATTAACCTTTGCAATTTCTAATGAAATTCACTCAACCTCTAAAATCCCATTTGCTTAAATAAGTTCCAGCAGTGACTAAACAAATATTGCATGGAAAAATAACGAATAAGGGAAAAAAAATTATACAGGTGCAGTTTTTCTGACCTTCATCAAATTAGGCAGTCAACCGAAACTTCTATTAATACCCTTATTAGAATAAAGAAAACTGGTAAAAGAGGAAGCATAAATGCGGGTCGTACTGTATTTTTACGATCCTTCTTTGCAGCTTCCAACTTTCTGTTTGAATCTGAAAATAATTTTTTTTAAAATTACTCTTTTGTAATATTCATCCTTCTTTTATCCAAATATATTTTCTTTGAAACCATATGAAATATTCCTTATCGTATTTAGCTTAAATGCGTTTCGCTAAAGGAAAGGCATAAAGAATCATTGTCAATGGAAGTCTGCTTCAAATGAATTCCGCGCTTCATAAATAAGATTATTTTCTCGTAGTAATTAAGTGGTTAATATTCGCCAGCTCAATTCCTCGCAAGGTTTCGGAGTCCTGCAGGATGAAATAACATTTCAAAAGAATTTCAGAATGTTTCCTTCTCAGTGAACATTTGAAGATAGCATATTTTTGTTGAAACTTATACGAATCACAGATGTTTAAATAAAAGATGAGTATTGTAAAAAATTTTATCCAGTATCATTGTTTCATATTAAGAAATGTTTCTAAATGACAGTGAACAGAAACCCCATATTTGAAGCCTTGTTTGGGTATACTTTGAAACATCAAATTGTTGTTCAGTACAATGTTTTCATCTTCATATATGGTGAGTTAAGATTTTAAATTGCATTGCTATGTTTGACATTAAGCTTTATCTTTTCATTTCATACTTACAATCTTTAGTGTGACTTTCGTAAGTTTTCTTCAGCAATTTTGAGGATGGTGTCTTGTCTAACACACTTGATCTTCCATTAGCGCCCTATTTTATTATTCCCGGCCTAGTGATCTATACATTTATTTCTGCGACGTATCCAAAAGAGTGTATAAGATAGTAAAAAATTCGAACTGGAAGTTTTGATGAATCTCCGCTTTTACTCCAAAAATTGTAGATTTCTAATTTTTGGTGAGAAATAGTCATGGCAAGTCTGTCTTTCTTATGTGTGCATGCGAATGTGATCTCTCATAAACACACTGAATTTGATGGATAAAATTTTATCCCTAGAATTTCAGTTGCCTGCTAATCTAATTTTTATACCAAATCGGTCAATGTATGTCGCTCTGTTTATTCTGTGTTTGTTAACGCAAAAATGCATCTATTTTGCTAATCGAAATTGTATATGTGATATAGATATCAAAATTGCAAACCTATATCAGACTTTGGAACGAATCTTTTATCTATACTACGAATAATAAAACGCTTCATATTGGGTAAGTACATGAGAAAGAGGAAAAAATTCTATCTGATCTAACCCGACTCCAACTAACACTTTTCAATAGTGTAATAAGCGTCTAAATAATGTCTAAAAGAGGATTAATTAAACAATTTGTGTTCTTTTTAGGCCAAACCTGACTGAAGAAAATTTACATAAGTCCGAGAAATGGATGAAACTAGAGAGAATTCATCAGATGTTGCAAATCATTTGGATGCAGACGGCATCATTGTACTGAAGATGCATCGTAGGCTCTGCGCCTCATTTGGTGCAGTGTTCCAGATGCCTATTTAAGTTTCAAAGAAATCAAGAGGGCTTTCCGAGGAATTTTCAGAGCTGAAGAATTGAAGAACATATACCACTTCTACGCCAAAGCGGTTGGTGAGTTTTCTGAAAGTGTTCAGCCGAGATCACTTCAGCACCTGTGCAGATCGATAATAAGGAGTACTTTGAGGGAAAACCAAATTTGGATTCCGGAAGGCTTTAGGCAAACGTATTTGCCAAAATCAATTGAGTCGTTTTTAAACTTTGAAAAAGTATTCAGCACCTCTAATGAATTTGCACTGTAAAAAAGATTTCAACGTATGAAAATGAGTTTTTTAAGTGTTTTATTTATTAGATTTTATAAGTTCAATTTTAAATTGTGTTATTCTAAAAGCATTTGCTTCTGTTTGCTTTTGAAGGGATCTTTTACAAATGTGTATTTTTTTAAACTTTTTTATTTCAAATAATCGCTAACGAATATGAGAATAAATACATATGTACTCTTCCTACGCAAACGACGGCTTCCGTGCATTAGGAGAGTTAATTTTTTAAATCTTGAAAAAAATATTTTTACCGCATTGCAAAGCATGATTTCATAAATAAAATTGTATAGTTATTTCTAATTGTGTTTTTTCTTTTTGTCATGGTAAAACTCAAGTTTTTATTAAATTTTCAATTAATCAATAGCTCTACACTTTACTTTTGAAAAAATTCCTACAAATGCCATATTTTAGTAAAGGAAATCCTCTTGAATGTGAAAAAATAGAATACAAAATATTTGTATAAATTATTCAGTTTGTGTCTTCAAGTAATTTGCAATGTTAGCAGACTTTTTTCGTGTACAAAATATAAATCTTATATACATAGCTTTATCACAGCAGAAAAATTCATTAAGAAATTTTGTTTAGAAACACATCAAGATTTTATCTAATAAAAATGAGCATAATTTCATAAATAAAATTTTATAGTTTTTTCTATTTGTGCTTGTCGTTGTAGTTATTGTGAAACTAACGTTTTTATTAAATTTTCAGTAAATTAATCAATTGCTCTACGCTTTACTTTTGAAAAAGTTCCTAGAAATGCCATATTTTAGTAAAGGAAATCCTTTTGAATGCGAAAAATAGAATACGAAATATTTGCATAAAATATTCAATTTGTGTCTTCAAACTATTTTCATTGTTAGCAGACTTTGTGTGCAAAATATAGATCATATATAAATAGCTTTATCACAGCAGAAATATTAAGAAATTTTGTTTAGGAGCACATCAAGATTTCATCTAATAGATCACAGCTTGACAAGAAATTAGAATTTTAATACAAAATGTTAGTTGTGTGTGAAAATTCTCTAACCAGGTGTTGAAATTTGAACACGATTGTAAAAACCCGACCCATTTTATGCACGAAGACAGAAAAATGCCACTTTCGGGTCTTTCTGTCGAGATGATTCAGTATATTTGTCCTTCTAAATTGTGTGTTTCTAAAATTCTCGAGGTTCAGGCTTTGAGACCGGATGGTCATAGGTTTGAAACCCGATCCCACAGAAGATCTGCCGTGTATGGGAACATGGTGGACGTTGAATCTGACTTCAGGTGTCGAATGTCTTCCTGGTGTGTTGTGGAATTTTAAAGAGTGGATACAGTAATAGAATTACAGTAATTTCGAATTCAAAGTTTGAGCTCACTAAATGAAATGTGTAATTTTTGTGAATTTCAAATATATATATCCCACAGCCACCACTTGAATGGGTCGTTGAAAAAAAGGGGTTCGGATCATAAAGGTCGACTTCCTTGAAGAACTGAAAGATTTCCGATGGCAAGGAAGGATTCGAAAATCCGGACCTTATGCATGTGACGTCACATCCTCCGACACGTGATCTGACGGAGGCAGCCATTGGCCAGTCTTAAACAGCTGACTCAGAACTGCTTTTATTTCTGAGTCGCTTATAGGCCGATCGTTCTGTTTATTCCTCCACAGCTGTTTTTCTATACTCTCGAACCCAAAGGGTGCATAAGGTCCATTATCTAATGATTCTTATTTCAAAATGTCATCAGGATGTCCTATAAAGGGCGTTCAACGTTGGATACAAAGATTGGCCGGCTTGGAGTCATGGTGGGAAGAGGATTCAAATGAATCTAAATATGGGTTAACAATCGATACTTAGTGGAAATACCTCTTCTAACACATTTGCAATTGCATCCTCACACCACTCTTGTCGGCCTTCAGGGTTCTTCAATTTTGGCATCGCTACCTAAAATAAAAATTCATACAGCCCACACACTGCCCAATCGACAGACGCCATATGTATTTACATTTTTTGGGGGTGGGACCTTAAAGCTACTAAATTGCTAAATTTTCTGGATATCTTTTGGATAAAGAATAATATTGAGTTCCTATTTGAGTGTGATTATATAACTTCTCACAAATTATGGCCCATTTGTCATGATGCAGAGAATCTTGTGGTGAAGTATTTGATTTTTTTTTCATTTTATGTTTCTGCAGAAAGTCCCAAATATGTGCAGAATATGATTATTGGTTTTAGTGCTTGTTCATAAAGGAGTTTCTTCATTATGCTGTTGTTTCAATAACGTGTCTGCTGTTTCGTTTTAAAGTCATTTGTATTTCTCTTTTATTGCCTTTTGCACTGTCTGGCAATAACGCTTCACGGGCGTTTTTCTTCCCCCTTTACTTGCTAGCAATTTTTATTTTATTCTCTCTGACACAAACTCTGCTTCAGGTCGAATCTAGTAAATTGATAGAGAGACATACCAGAAAACCAATTGCGTGTGTTATTTTTATAATATCCCTGCGTGTTAACTTTCTTCTGGGTGTCTTTGAGTTCTATAGTTCATAGGTGTAACCATAAAAGAGCCGCCCCCGTCTTGCTTAGGCATGCGGAGCTTTGAAATGATGGAACACTGAGGCAGCAACTCGGCCACTGAAGTTGCAGTACTAACGGCCATCACCGGCAAAGGCCCAAACCCTCCCGAAGGAGGCACGTACAGGCATCGAAGTAGATGCAGCTCAGCCCCACAACCCTGATTACTAGCAATCCTAATTAGATATACATTATTATTACATGTGCAAAAATATTAATGAGCCTGAGATTGTAGAAAAATGTATCTAATGGTTTATATCTTGCAGCACTTTAAAAATTAATTCATACAAAAATAAGTTTGACAAAATTATAAAGCAGATAAAGCAGATTTCCTCTCCGATATCTCTTTAAACTTACACTGAAAGACAAATTTTTGTTAATCTTATTGTACACCGAAAAATTCTATTGTATTTGGACGTCTTTCTTTTGACATATGGGGTCTGAAATTTGATATGGATCAACAATTTTGTTTTAAGGCGAAAAAAAAAATTCTGATTTGTTGCCATTTTCAGTTATTGGGCTCACATACGCCCTTGTATTTATACAAATCGATAAACATTCGACCCGTTCTTCATTTTCCGTTAAATTTTATTTACAATATTGGAATCGAGTTTCATTAGTCATAATTAGTCGCTCACTAAACTTCTATATAATTATTTGAAGACCTCATGGACAATAAAATATTAAAGAGCCAAACCAATTTACAGAGTCAATAAATTTAAAGAATACTTATTTAAAAATTTTGGTTTTATATTACCATATCCTAAGACTCCGTGGGGCAGATTTATGAATTTTCTACAGTAAAAAGATATTAAAAAACTTGATTAATAACAAACATGTATATAAGAATTACAATAAAGTTAACCCTCGGGATTAAATTCATTTTTTACTTTAGCGGTTAAGAAATGGTTTGGTTTATTTAATGGTAACTCGAAGAGAAATTAACATAGACGCTAAAATACAGAAATCGCGTAAAGAAAAAGATATTTAAGGGAAATTTAATAATACGCACACAGCTTGAAATCAAATAGAATAAAAAATCTTTATTAAAAATGGCGTTTTGAAAAATATTTGTCTTCCAAATGAGAGAAAAACAAATTCTTTTAATAGAGGGTTTAACATCCCTTAAATTCTCATTCGATTCTGTATGAGTTTCTCCTTTTGGTATGAGTTTCCATTAGAATCTGAACGTCTATTTCAGTCAAGGAAAGTGGTCGTGGTGAAATGCTTCTGTCCAATGGGGAACTTCAGCATTTTTTTTTTATTTTTTAAATCGATTTAAAATGCTTCGAAACGAACACTAACATTAAAAAAAATTCTAGACAGTTTTGTTTTTTTTAAATTTGCAATCAAAGTTCGACTCTCAGAAAACGCGGGAAAAACGATCCATTTTGGCGGGAAACGGGTCTGACGTCAAAATTGCCAGACGGGGGAGAAACACTTTTCCTTCCCGTTCGCGCTCTATAGAGATTCTCTTTTTTTTCTATACTTTCCGACTATCGCATCAGATAAAATAATGTCGGAAAGATACAAGTATTGTATTGTTCCTAAATGTCGTAATACAACTGTAACGGCACCCGATAAATTATTTATCAATGTGCCAAAAAATTATGTCATTCGCAAAAAGTGGTGTAAAGCGATGAAGAGAGATCCGAAGCTAAATCCGGAATTATCAGCAAGCAGCGTTCGTCATGTCTGTGGAGATCATTTTGATGTGAGTTATTAATTTATATTGTACCTATTAAAATTGTATATCATGAAGCACAGTAAATTCAGAATTCAATATCTTTTTTGTTTTTAAAAGAAGTATAAGGTGAGGTTAGCAGCAAAAAAATTAAGATATTTTAAAGCAAATAGTTAAAGTTAATTAGTTTTTCCCATTTGATTACATGGAATTTATTTGTTTACCCTTTGAGAGGCCATTGCCCCTCAAAGGGTAAAAATATAGACGATCCCACCTTCTTTAAGAATCTTTTTTTAAAAAAACTTGCTCATGTTAATTTATAGCATAAATTTTTTCAATGGATATTCGAATGTTTCTTATATTTTTTAAAAAATTACCAGTACTATTGAAAATTAACAAGAATATCTTAAAAATTAGTTTAAATTCACGACTTTTTTTATAATAAAATTCGTTTTCACTTGTAGTTCAACAAAATAATTCGCAGAATTAAATTTTGATTCAAAATAAATTCTTTATATTCAATGAATGCATTAAAATCAAAATTAGTCTTCAAAATTTAGTTTGCTCATCAATTATTATAGTTGAGAAAAGGTGGGATAAATTTATCTCATCGTGCATCTCGAGTTTGTTGATGGCAGCACTTAAATTCCTAGATCAGTCGCATTTGGTCTGGTTTGAATATTGTTATAAATATATAGGTTTCTTTTAGTTTTTTTTTATATAATTAAAAAATTAACTAACATAATGAAAGAAACTTACTTTGCAGTAAAGAAGGCTTACTACTTACAGATACTTTGTTCGTATCTTTTCTTTTTTTTTGTAATTTACGAAAGTGGTTAGAGTTTTATCATTTTTAATTTTTTAGTGTATTTCTTTATATAAGTTATTTTTACCAGATTTTATATTAATTAGTATAAACTAGTATTTTAAAATTAATAATAGTACAAAGGAAATAATTTATATAGTAAAATAAAGCGTAGTAAAATAAAACTATATAAAATAAAATTAATTTTTAAAAGGCACAGGTGTGTTTTTAAAAAAATGCCGCACCTGAAATTATTTTGAACGGAACTTCTGAAATAAATAAATTCCTGTTTTTTTTTTTTTTCCTGTAGGCATACGAAATTTAATACATCATGCAAAAAATCAGGTTCTTATCTTTCCGTTCTTGCTTGTGCAACAGAAATCGCAGCGTCTTCTCGGAATGTCCAAGGGCCCCTCTGCAATTTATTGTTGCTTGATGGATTCGAAAACCTATCCGTTTTTCCCAAAGGAGAATCCTTTTCTGTATAGTATAGAGACCTCTTCCGGTAACAGAAGGGAAGGTCAAAACAACTTTTTCTTATGAGATAATTTACGAGCCGGCGTTTTGTGTCCAGTTTCTTTGTCGGAACTGAATAATTACAGACACATGTACTGACAAAACATTTGTGTTCCTTCCCTTGTAATAAAATAAGTAAGCGATCGGGATTTTACTGATAGAAAGTGAGTAGCTTGCTTTGTTCCGAAGCTTTCAAAGAGATCCATAAAAATACTACAGAATAGTGTGTCACATTTGAGTGCTGATTGTTGGAAAATCTGTTGCATTCAGAGAGATACACATTATTTCAAGGCATTTTCGAATAAAGGGCCGACGATATGATTCGCGGAAGAGTCTCAAATTATCCGATTTAGCTTGTACAAAACCAATATCCATTGTGAAATTGAACGCTGAATAGTAGAAAAGCTAAAAACTTCACTTTTAAAATGTTAGCTGGTACAAACGCCTTGATTCAAAGCAGAATACAGAACTAGCGAAAGAGAAGTATGCGAAGGAAGGCACCCTCGACGTCAGAATCTACTCGGCCAATGAGAGTGCGTTTCGGATTGCATCATGATTCCTGCTATTTCAGTGCATCTTTCGCTCTCAATATTTAAATAAATAAATTTTTCTGTAAAATTTCACTTGCATATTTGAAATTAGAATGATTTTTTCTACAAATACGGATGGCTTTCATGTGTTTTTAAAAAATGCTGAAGTTCCCCATTAGTCCAGCCCCATATTGTACAGGTTATGATTTTAAAAAGTATGAAAATTAATTCCAAGTAGTTCTTCCATCTGATCTCGCCCGGCATGCCTAACCGTGCATTAAAACAAAATGTGTTTTAGAATGCACTTTAGAACAGACATACGTTGGCAAGGAACATTTCTTCGCAACGGTGATCTCCATTAATGGCCAGTCCGTCGAAAGAATCACTAATACTCCTATTAAAGACAAGACGATAGTTTGTAGCTGGAATGAAAACATCAATTGAGAATTCATTAATGAAATACGGACAGCCATACAGTTTGTATTTCAGTAGTTTGATTCAGAAAATCCGATTATCACATACATATAATTTAAAGAAAGACATAAAATCTTCAGACTAAAGAATCCTCGAATGATAAATATTTTAAAGCTAAAAATGGAAGTAAGAAATATTTTACATTTCTCTGTCGAATTGAAAATCAAAATAATCTCGACATCTTCAATTCAATAGAATCAATTATAATAAAATATTTCATATATTAAATAGGATATTGAAATTTTGGACAAAACATTAAATTTTAAGAAAATTTTAAATTTCAAAATTTAACTCAGTTTCAAATATTTCTGGTTTACTTTACTTATATATTAACATCCCATTTTCAAGCAACAAGGGATATTTTTGTTGGCCTAATTATGTACCGCGGTCAGATGACGAATAAAATACTTTTAATCATTTAACATAGTGCAAATATTTTTACGCTGCATTTAATTCTAAAGTTCAAAAATTTCAAATTTCTGGCATTCCGCTGATTGTAGAAATTTGTTTTGTTAGAAAAATCTTGAACAGAAATGTTGTGTTCAAACAATCAAATCTGAATAATTTCCATTAGAAATGCCTCCAACCGAATTTTCCATGTATATAAATGACATAATATCAGGTATTCACCAATGCATTCAGTAAAAGATAAACTCTCGAGAAATTCCTCAATAATGACTTTTAATGCTTAAAAATCCATTTAAAAATACTCATATCTCTTCTGCAAATCTATATTGCTTAATTCTTTTATTTTCAGCTCCACTTGAAACACAAATCAAAAAGAGAAATCCTTGGAGCAGGAAGAGGCAAAAATTAATCTATAAAATTATAAACCTCTCTATATAGTTCTAATAATAATTTTAAAAAAGATTATAATTGTAAATGTAAAATCTTATCTGTTTATACCTTCTTAACATTTCAACTGATGGCTATCAGTCTAATAACATTTTTATTTTCAAGTTTCTTTACGCGGACATCAAATACTGCATCCAAACGAAGGATAACACATTAATCGCCAAGTGAATCACATATGATTCATACCTACTATCTCAGTACGATCCTATACGATGCATACCTACTATCTATTTACTCAGATTAACCCTCCTCTACTTTAGTTAAGAGATAGCAGAGAAGGAGTCATTTAACTAGGTAGATAGTTCGAATTTCAGATGAGAGTCGTGACGACTGACGTGGTAAATCTTTTCCTTTTCCAGACCCAGAAAACGTTTGCAGACTCCTTTTTTATCGCAAAACAATTTTTATAGACTGTCAAATGTATTAATACAAGAGGATATAAAAAATGTCAAGTATTAAATCAAGAAATTTAATTTTTTAAATTTTTTTTCTAGTAGAGCTTCACCTATTTGCATCAAGAGCCATACAATTTCTAAAGAAAAATGTGCAATCTCACTTACACAGGCGAATTTATTATATGAAGATTTTAAAATTCGAAATTACATAAAGAATTGAAAATTAAAATTTGTGACACAATGATAATTCCATACCGCCATGTTTTGATATACACCTCTAAATTTTCAGATCATCAGATAAACTGAAAATCTGTATTGTGAAATTTGTTAAATTTTAGAGTAAAAATTCAAATTTGAACTGATTGTCTGATGTTAGAAGATGAATATATCAGTTCCGCTTCGTATAATGTATAGTTCATTCTCGTTTCAGAGAACATGGCTCATAATATTACTTCGACCGTTTCGATTTAGATTTAGAGCCTTTCGGCGAATGAAATTATCTCATCTATTTAAAAATTTGTTTTTAAACTGGTTCTTAAGTCATCAGTAACAATTCCTTTAAAAAGACAGAAATTTTGAGGACACAGAAATATTTCAAGAGACTGCCAAGTTCTTATACGGATCGAAATAAATCCATAAAACAGAATTTGTCATTTCATTAGGAGGATAAAGATATGACTTCCTGCTCTGGTTAAAAGGCGAATCGAATTTGGCACCCGCACTTCTGTTCAATATTACTTAAATTCGACATTTCTCTTTTATTCTTCTTATACAATTTTTCTGTTTCATTATTTTAGTAGACATAGCAATTGCTCCTCCTTGTCTTTCACCTCCTGAGTTACGACCGTACATTGTAGCATTATTTTGTTTCTGACAGCCTAAATGTGTTCTATCGCCCTTAATTGTTTGCACCTAAAGTTTTGAAACACCATCTAGTAGCATCAAATTATAATTTCAAGCAAATAAGAAGACAATACACAAATGGATACAGCATGAATATAGATAATTTAATATATGTTGCAAAATAGAGTAGCGATAGATAGCTCATATTTGAAACAAATATCTAGACTAAATAGCAATTGCCAACAAGCTAAAGTATCATAAGTGATGCAAGAAAGAAAACGAATTTACTTACATCTTTCAGGAAATTAAACTGCAACTCCTGTGGTTTTAGGAGTCTTATTCAAGTCTCTGAAAATATTGCGGGATCTAGTATCCATTCTTTACTCTTTAGACGACGTAGAGAAGCACCATTGTTGTTCTTTGATATTTGTTACTGGTATACTGGAAGTTCACTGCCACAAACGTACTGGAGTAATCTTTATTGTTCTTCTTCCAATTTATACAACGGGAATATAAATATTGACACCTCTCGGAAATCAGGTTATTTATCGTAAAATGATTATTTATATTCTTCAGCAATGAGGAGGGAAATAACTTTGACTTCTGTAAAGGTGACTACGAAAAAGAAATATTGAACCTGTCCACATAAATATCGATTTCCAGTTTGCCATATACGAAAGATAAGAGCTTTGAAATATTATAAAAGTTCAGTATCTGTAAATATCGTAAAGTTACTTAAAATAGATATAAAAATATTTTTACTAACCAATTTGCTTTATTTTTTGCAAGAATCAAAGCATAATATGTTTATTCAATTATGATTAACTTGATAAAATATACTTACAAAATAAACCATTAAAAAAGGATCTAGTGGAAATTGATCATGATTGCTCAAAGCTTGGCCAACACAGTTCAGTTTTTTGAATTATAAAATCCAAATATACTTCAAAGTATAAAGGAATCTTCTTGTGAATAATTGAAAGATTTTCATACAGAGAATGCAAAATTGCTCATCATACTTACGACATTTCGAAAGTATTTTATTTATTTGGTAAAATAAACTTCTTTAGCACAAGATTTGTGGAAATGTTTTGTCGAATACTTCAATAACGAAGGATTCTTTCGAATGAATGGAGATATGTTTTGCCAATCTGTCCTTTCAGGCATAAGCTTTGTCAC